>JAAGNO010031156.1:0-51191 GCA_033439905.1 Ceryle rudis
ATCCAGACATTTTTAACTTAGCTTTTTTCTTTTCTACAGGATTAGCAGCAGTGACTAAAACATACTATGATGAGAACATTTAAAGGTCATTACTAAACACAATCAACTACACCTAAAAGAAAAATTGTAACTGTCATGTCATGGATAATTAAAAAAATTATATAAATCTAGTAAACTATAATAAAATATATTCTTCTCCATTATTTCTTTAAAAAGTTACTATATGAACAGTTTGCAGAGCTACCAGGATCTTCTCTCTGATAAATGCTTTTATTTTCTGAATACAGAAAATATTACAGGAAGCTTAAACATGGCCAAAGCCATGATTCTCTACACATATATAATGTAGGTTTTTGTTGATAATGGAAAAAGGAGATTCATTAGATCCCTTTTCTACTTTTTGATTAATGTACATTGCTCAACATGTGTTATGGAGGTGGAAAATAACAGGTATTGCTCTTGACAGAGATTTGTATTTAAAACTCTCAGAATAAACCCAAGAGGAAGCTGACTTGAAATACTGAAGACCTTTCATGGCTAAAAATTCTTCCTTATTAAAATAGGTAGTGGCAGACATGAAGGGTTAAACAGAATGAGAATGATCTCCTACTGAAATCCAGCAGGAATCTAACTCAGATGGAATGTTTGTGCATTCCCTCTGGGCTCTCTTCCATGCCCTTAGGATGCTAAGTTAATTCTCTCTCAAGTCCCCAGAGATGGAGCACAGTGCAAAATATTTATTCATGCAGACAATTCCTTGAGGACCCTCCTCATTTCTCTCTCTGATCTGTGAGCATGGGAAAGCCTATATTCCACAATCTGTGACCCTAAATCCTGTAAGGACTATTTCCTGGTACCCATGAGAATAAAATCAGTATTATTCTACTGTAGTGGGTTGTAAATTCATAAGATAGTCTGAGATTCAGTCTTTGTGCAGTCCTTACTCTTACTAAGCAAATTTTCTGCCCTTGTGAATACTGAGTGAGAACTTCAGATATTAAGACAGTCATTAACTCCTGGCTATAAATCAGGAACTTATTCAGATACAGCTAGGAAGCTCCACTTACAGAAAAACTTTGCTGTATTATATAAGGAAGCAGCCATGTGACAGAGTAAAAAAAATGATTAATAACATATTAACAATTGATTATTAGTGAAGTAAGTGTAGTAATTCTAAGTAAGTGTAGTACAGGACTAACAATTTTTTTTAAGTCAGCTGGTCTAAGTTACAAATGAGATATAAGATATGGCAGGATATTAGATAGAGCAGCTTAAAAACATTTCAAAAATAATTCAAAGTTTCTTAGATGCTACAAAATTAATCATGACTGCAGGAAGTTATGGTCCAGGGATGAAGTATAATTTTAGAGAGGTATACAGAGCTCCTAGAACCATAGTGGGTTTTTGATGAAGTACTTCAAATCAGTTTTCATTGTTTAAAAAAACCCAAAAAAACAACATAATAAATTATTGCACTGCTGCTACTACAGAAAGAATGTGTTATTTATGAGACTGTACTACATTATTTTTGTGCTTCTCTCCAAAGGTCATCTATGAAATAATAATAGAGGTTGGTTTTTGTGTTAAAATAAATTCAGATGAAGGTTTCTACGTACTTAAGAATTCACTTTATTACAATGAGATCTAAATCTTTTCATCTCAGTTCATAATCACTATACTGTTTTAATATCTTTACAAGCAGAGATGTGCAGCCTTTGCAAAAATGTAAAGTCATATGATCCAGGTGAACTAGACAGCACTGTAGTGGCAAAATGACAAGGTGATTGCTTGATGCAAGTGACAGAAGCACATAAAAAGTTAAGTGTCAAAAACTTGTTATCATGTTTGATATAAAGTGATGTGTCTCTTCTGCAAGTGAGTAGTGCCCAAGACTGCATCATTAACCAATTAAAAGAGGGCAAGTATGCTACTGGTCCGGTTGCATATTATCAAAACAACAAAAAATTCAAAACACTAATGAGTTATGCTTCCTGAAAAATGTGTGCCCTGTCAGTCAATGTCAGTATTATAAAATGTGATAAAAGAAATTACATGTTGTATCCTAGTTTCAGGTAGATATCCTTGTTTAAGATAGTTCACAGTATGTGGAAAAAAGGACTGGTCACTTGGGAGTACTATAGGAACACTGTCAGGGTTTGTAGGAATGCAAAAAGGAAGGCCAAGGCCCTTTTGGAATTAACACTGGCAAAGGAAATAAAAGAGAACAATATGGGCTTCTTCAAATGCATACATCAGTGGTAAAAGGAAGAATAGGGGAAATGTGGGCCCACTGCTGAATGAGGTGGGAGCCCTGGTAACAGAAGATGCAGAGAAGGCAGCATTACTGAATGCCTTCTATGCTTCAGTCTTCACTGCAAAGACCAGCCCTCAGGAATCCCACAGCCTGGAAGAAAGACTCTCCGCTGGTCAGTGAGGACTGGGTTAGAAAACACTTGCATAAACTGAACACACACAAATCCATGGGCCCCAATGGGATGCACCCACCCATGAGTGCTGAGGGATCTGGCTGAAGTTGCTGCTCTACCGCCCTCCAGCATTTCTGAAAGATCATGGAGAACAGGTGAGGTGCCTCAAGACCAGAGGAAAGCCGATGTCACTCCAGTCTTCAAAAAGGGCAAGAAGGAAGACCCTGTGAGAAATTGCAGACCAGTGGGCCTCACCTTCATCCCTGAAGAAGGGATGAAGCAGCTCATTCTGGAGATCATTTCTAAGCATGTGGAAAAAAAGGAGGATATCGAGAGCAGCCAGCATGGATTTACTAAAGAGAAGTCATGTCTGACTAGTCTGATAGCCTTCTGTGATGGTGTGACTAAATGAGTAGATGCAGGGAGAGCAGTGGATGTTGTCCACCCTAACTTTAGCAAAGTTTTTGACACAGTTTCCCATAACATCCTCATAGGTAAGCTCAGGAATTGTGGGTTAGAAGAGGTGACAGTGAGAGGGATTGAGAACTGTATAAAACAATAGGACTCAGAGTCATGATCAGTGGCACAGAGTCCAGTCGGCAGTCTGTAACTAGCAGTGTTCCCCAAGGATCAGTTCTGGGTCCAGTCTTATTCAATATCTTCATCGGTGACCTGCATGAGGGGATACAGCATGCCCTCAGCAAGTTTGCTGGTGATATTAAATGGGAAGGAGTGGCTGATAAGCCAGAAGGTTGTGCTGCCGTCCAGCGAGATCTGGACAGGCTGGAGAGCTGGGCAAAGGTAAACCTAATGAAGTTCAATAAGGAAAGTGTAGAGTCCTACACCCGGGGAGGAATAACACCATGCACCAGTACAGGTTAAGTGTAGACCTCCTGGAAAGCAGCTCCATGGAGAAGGACCTTGGAGTCCTGGTGGACAGTAAGTTATCCATGGGACAGCAATATGTGCTTGTGGCCAGGATGGGCAGTGGTATCCTAAGGTGCATAAAGATGATTCCCAACAGGTTGAGGGAAGTTCCTTTCCTCTCCCCCTCTACTCTGCACTAGTGAGACCACATCTGGAGTATTGTGTCCAGTTTTGGTCTCCCCAGTTCAAGAGAGACAGGGAAATACTAGAGAGAGTCCAACCGAGAGCTACGAGGATAATTAAGGGACTGGAACACCTCTCTTATGAGGAAAAGCTGAGAGACCTGGGGCTGTTTAGCCTGGAGAAGAGAGAATTGAGAGGGGATCTTGTTAATGTTTACAAATATCTGAAGTATGGGTGTCAAGTAGAAGGGGACAGTCTCTTTTCAGTGGTGCCCTGTACTAGGAAGGGAGATAATGGTTACAAACTGGAACACAGGTAGTTCTGCCTCAACATAACTTCTTTCCTGTGAGGGTCACAGAGCACTGGAACAGGTTGCCCTGAGAGGTTGTGGAGTCTCCTTCTCTGAAGGCTTTCAATACCTGCCTGCATATGTTCCTGTGTGGAACTAGGTGATCCTGATCTGACAGGGGGGTTGGACTCGATCTCCAGAGGTGCCTTCCAATGCCTACCATTCTATGATTCAGTTGATCATTTTTATTCTGAGTATTCTAAAGGATTGTTGAGTTTTATTAAACTCTTGCTAAAAGGCTGCTGATTTCTATTGCAGAGGAGGCGAGAAAAAGCTTATAAAGAGTCCAAATTTTCTTGAGTGTTTTATATGCTACAGTCAAAGGGGTTTGATCCAGCTTGTTAAATTCACTAACAACATGAATGATTTGTTAGTTTACTCAAATATTTGTCTTAAATATCATTGTACAAGCTCTACATTTTCTCCTCTGCTGTACTTAGTATAAATCTTTAATAGTTCCAATAAAAAGTACAGAATACAATCACAAACCCTTCTGCTTCCCCATCTTATCTGACAATATTCAGAGCAATTCTTAACGCAGATATTACAGTTAAATGTCTGAAGTTAGACAGTGTGAATAATCACTTTAGCCGTTACTCTATGTAAAGTATATTCGAAGCAGAGGTAGTAAATAAGAACACAGTATTTGCTATTCATTCTCTGTTGTCCCTCTGTTAACAAACTTTCACTCCTGGAGTTAATAGTTATTAAGTACTTGTGCAATGCAAAATAAATAATAATAATAAAAAAACCCATAAAAACAACCTTATAAAAAATGTGCCCATATACTGTAAAAATTAGCATCCTGCAGATTTAAAGTATCTTTAAATACATGGTAGTGCACAGAATAGAATAAAACATGAAGAGAAAAAGTATGCAGAAATATGCCACACCAGACACACACCTCTATTAAAACATACTACGCATTGAGAACGTTTCTTTGGGAGCTTTTAATAATTTGCAATTTCAACATTCACCAAATACATAGTATGATTTAGGTGAGTAGTCAAAGTCAAAATACAAAAGAGAATCTTAGAAACACATTCAAACACTGCACTTAAAGAAACCTAGTCTACTCACACAGATTGCTGGCATCAGTGAACCATGCAACAGCATTTTGAGGAAGAAAAAATAGCATTAAAAATGCTTTGTAATAAAGGACAAATCCCCTGTGACATACTCAATAAAGGAAAAGAGTAATTTCTCCCTAGTTATACAAAGCATTTGGAAAAATGTCATTCTTTGTCTATGATGATGAATAGTTTCTTGCTAGCTAGGAGAAAAAGAGAGAAAAATGAAATAATGATGTTCAGCAGAAACTGAAAACTTTTGTATGAATTTTTATGTTATAACAACTCTACCTTTCTCAGAAGACCCTTCTGAGAATGTGTTATGGAGGCACCTCAACATTTTATGTATTTCACATACCCTGTAAAGGGGTATGTGGCAGATTCTTCACATTCAGCAAGCATGTAATAGCTTAATGATTAAGTAAACCAGTAATAAATAGACACAATAAAAAACAAACACAAATAGTCCACCTGCATGTTGTAAAAAAGTCTGTGGTAGTTTAATGCTTAACCAACTACTTTTTCAATAGGCCACTACTTTTTTATTTAGGTAAAAGCATAGATTTACTATACTTTGCTGCAAGTAAACATCCCCTGGATGAAGGTTTATATCCCCTGGAAGAAGCTTTATCTGAGCACCTTAATAGACATGTTGAACTAAAGAGTAAACCAGATAGGAATAGAGCATTTAGAAATACAGTTTAATTGGGAAATTTGATGAATTGCATATTGCTTTTAGCTATGTAAGACTCCTGCACTGTCATCAAAACTGATTTTCAGCCAAGCAGTCTGTCTCCAGGACAAGTAAAGGGAAAAAACAATGCCACACACCACAGAAAAAACACTTTGACATTGCAGCAGAACGGGAAAGAAAACACTTGGTAACCTCAAATATAACTAATGCAACCATTAATAAAACAATTGGAAAAATAGATGGCAGCTGCTCTGCCAAGCTACAACTGTTCTTCTAGAGTACTCAAACATCATATTTAAATAAATAAATAGCAAAAGTTTATGTAGTTCTCATCCTATTACATGGCTCTTGTTTCTATCAGTTAAGTTCAGTAACAGTAAAACACCACTATCAGCATTAAAGCATCAACTTAGAATTGTTAAGCGAGAGAATGTGTTTAATAAAAAAACCCATACAAATTTGGCATGACAGAGAGGAATTAATCTGATCCTTTGGGATCTCAAGCAGACTCTAGAAGTTTTGAATTCTCTGCACCAGAAGTAACAGCTGACACAATACATCAGATAAATGCAGTGCTTTTAAAAGTCTTATTATTTAAATGTGCACTACCTTCTCTTCCCCACCCCCACCCCATAGTTTTTCCATTTATAGATTATTTCCCATATAGATTGACATCAACCATATCTAAGATTACTTTTCTTCTTTACTTCTCTGAATCCCTCAAAGTAGCCCCATAGGAGTTTGTGGACAACAAACTGAATATCCTTACTATATATCTAGTAACTGCACACGTAACATTTATTTCAGTTCAGTGAAAACTCCTAATTAGGAGGATCCATAAAAGGCAGGGCTGTTCCAGATGTAAGTTACTACCAAAGAAACTGGCAGATACAGCTTTGTGAACATAGGCTTATGTTCTCAAAAAATATTGCGTTATCAATGCATAAATTAGTAAGAGGTAGGCCCTTAGATATAAAATCATTAACTATGTCTTCAAATATGATTTTTGCTCCTGAATATAGTACAGAATGGCTGATTTAAGTGGCCTGTGAACTGAAATAAGCTCACAGATTCTGACACACTCTGCAGGTGTTGACTCTGAACTGGAAACCAAGAGTGTCATCCTTTACAGCAATGTAAAGTGGAAAATCACAAAGAGGTATTATATTCTCCACCTTATAGACAGCAAGGTTGTTAGAGCTATAGTTCATTTTTTTCAGAAATAATGCAAGATTTTATGCTGAAGCGAAGATACTGTACATTATTTTAGAAGATAAAAAAATAGCTTCAGAATACACTTCACACTTCCACCACATGAGAAACACACTATTTAAATTTCTAATAATACTGGGTTTAGGTAGTATATTTTTATTCTGATATTGGTAATACTCCTATAACCACATTAAAGTAATTCCAAAGCAAATATTTTTAGCCTAGAATAGTATTATCCTGAAAATATTTTTAAAATTCTTAGATGGTAGTGGAAATACAAATTATAATTATGCTCAAAATGCTCTTTGATAGTATGATTTGGAATCAGTTTTTAAGTAACTGAACATGTCCCAGCCCGTAAACAGTACACACAGGAGAAAACAAATCAATTCAAGTGACTGGGCAATGTAAAACATTGTAAATAAAGAACGACTAGAAGGCCCCTCCTTTGTGACCCACCTTTTCTTGTTCCTGTTGTATCAATTTAAAATTTAATTCAAATTTAATCATCTACTATTTTTATTGCCCTCAGGAAGTACACTAGGAGAGGGTATCAAAGGCTATGATTTTTCTGGGGTTTGGTGGTGGTGGTCTTATTTCTCACAGTTAAAAAAAGGTTCAAAAAACTTTTCAAAAAATCTTACTACGGTTCCTTACAAAAGGTACATACTGCATTATCCACTTTCATTTTAGGTTAATATTGGCCATGTATTTGCCATTTAATCCTCATGTTTGTGTTTAGTGGAACTGAATTTAAGTGTCATTTACTCATTTTGATTTCTACTTGGCACTAGAGAAAATTATAGGTTTCATTACATAAGTAGAATTGTTACGCATACAGGTCTCTGAAAATTACTGCAGGAAAGGCTGGTGTTTCCATTAGCCTAATTTTCAGATATATTTTAAGAAAAAAGTAACTGTCCCAAGTCAAAGATTTTATTATTGGTATTAAACATACACACATTTAATTACATAATTCCTCTCTTTTTTCCTAAATGAATGCTAATCAGCATAACAGGAAAAAAAATGTTATTTACTAAACCACATGACAGTGTGAAGGCAATTTATAGACCTGCAGAAGTGTACAACATCTGATTGCTTCAGCTGAAGAGAACTTTCAAAGATTCATGCTGAATAGCAAAATTAATTTCACAAGATATGAAGTTTGTTTTGTCTGAAAATCATAGGATTGTTGTAAGTATATAAGAGAAACCACCATAAAGTGATAGACAAGCAGAAGCAGACTGTGAAATATTCTTTAGCTGTGACATTCATCCACATCTATTTCCAGTTTCTGCACATTAATCACTCAGAGCATGGGTGGGGAAATGAGAACCTATGTCTTTATTTGCAATTAAAAATGAACATAACTGAGAAGTAGAATTACCATTAAAAAAAATGTTGGGAGAATACCTGAAAAGACACTGATAAGGTTTTGTGTAGGCAGCCTTGACTCTTCTCTCATTCTTACCAGTGGAAATGTCACCCTTTCATGGAAACTAGTGTACAAACATCAGTAACAAAACCGCAACCAACCAACCAAAAAACCACAAACAAACACAAAAACCCAAGCAAACAAAAAAAAAAACTAAACTAAAAGCAACAAAAGAAAACAATGCTACCACCATATCATAAAAACTCCCAACAACAACAACAACAAAAAAACCAACAAAGAACCCCCTGAACTTATTGTTACTGAAATAATGCAGTTGTTCAAAAGCAATACTGTAGACGACTGACACTTGGTTTTATTTTACAAAATCTGTCCTGTTCCAATCCAGTCAGAAACCCCTACTAATTGTTAGCTTTGTTATTTGTTAGATCTTTAACATAAAATGCTGGCAGAGTTTCTGAAGCACTAACTTGTGGAAAATTGTCTTGTGAATATAGGGAAATTTATACAAATCTAGGTAATTTATTTCTGAGAAAATGAAGATTCACAAAAATTAAGGCCAAGATGACTAAATAACGCTTGCAGTTTGCTAAAATAAACATTTTTCTAGTAGAATATCTACAGACACAGACAAAAAACCCTAACCAGGTATCTGGGTGGCATCTCTGTGTCTTACAGACAACCTAAAATTAAACATGCAGGTAATTAAATCATCATGCTAATCATTGAAGGATGCTTATATGCACAAGTCTTCTGGGAAATGTCACCTATTCAAACCAAAAGAAATGCTTTATTTCCCAGTTTGTTATCATGGGTCAACCTTTTAATAATAGGATAGTGATTGCCAAAGCTTTATATGATGAGAAACAGACCATGAAATTAAGAAAAGAGGAATTTTAAAGAGCTGGCCTTGAGCCTACAATATCAAGCAGCCTGTGGAAAAAAGCCTTAGAAGAGAAAGTGGTGTTGATCCAATGATCATGCCACATCCACATTGCATAGTGAGCACTACAAGGTGGTGTAATCAAGAATTCAGTTAAAAATTAGAAAAAACTGAACTTAGATTTGTTCAAAACCCACAATTTCTTCATACACTCTAGTGAGCTTACGTCATGTTTTAGGATACCATAATAGTGAGTTCAAAGATGTTTACAGAGGATGTCTAGAGAATTTTCAGACCAGAAACCTTTTCTAAAATGCCAGGATTCTCAGAGAAAGAGAGGGACTCACTATTCTTTCAAGCAACATCTACTTTAGTTCAGCCTCATGGTACACACCGATCCACGGTGATTCAAGGCACCTCATGCTCTCTTGGGTAAAGTGCGTAGACAAAAGTTCAGTTCCAGGTGAACATGGTGATTGCTTGTCTACTGGAAAGACTTTCAAGATTTTAAGTAAATCATACAATGAGTGGAATTAGTAATATGGGACATTTAGTCTCTTCCTGCTGTAATTCTGCAGGGTGTTATAGGGGAAGCATATAAAAATCAACAGAAGATGGAGGGAAAAAAAAAAAGCAAGAAAGAGCAGCTGTGGAGATGCACAATATGGGTGAAGCTGCTGTAGAAAACAAACTGGCAGTAGCTTGCTAGAATTTTGGAAAGTTAGAAGACGGTGCAAGTTTGTGAAAGGGCTGAGATGTCTAAACTGAAAGCATTTAGAGCTAAATACAAAATATTACAAAATCCAATTTATAGTTACTCAGAAATCTAGTAATATTTAAGATGCAGAGTTCCTGTCAGAAATTATTGTAGATTTCTCTAAAGGAAAGGAAGATCCTTTCTGAATAGCACTGAAAGAATAAAGGAAGTGAGCTCGGGTTGCAGGCCGAGGTGTTTTGTGTTCTTCTCCTAGTCTGTTGCTTCAGGGAAGTTGCTTTGCCTTCACTGTCTCTATCAATCTGAAAAGTTTAAATTCTTAAACACAAATACTTCTCATGTTTAATGGTGAACCAATTATTTCTTTATCTGTAACCAGCTTAAATACTGATTTTTACTATATATAACATATACCATGTATTCTTTACAACTGCATAGTCACAGACATGAAATGTGATTTTTTTTATAAAGAAAAAAATAATCTTGCGATTCAAGTATCTTAACCAAAAATATGCAGTAAAAATGGTTTGTTCAGTTATATTAAATGTCACAAGCTAACCGTCGAATAATATGTTATTTAAATACTCTTAAACAGACATTTTATATTTCCTTAGGTTATCTTTTATTATTTTTTTTTTCAGTAAGTTTATTCTGCAAGATGACAACAATATAGGAAATTACAAAAATGGGTGTGAATTATACATTTTTTTATTCACATTTTGAGTTTCCTCTCAGACCTGCTCATTTTGTGAAATCTCACAATGGTTACCCACATGACTGACATAATATAAGTTTCCTTACTATAAAAAAGTAAGTAATCAGCTTTTCAATATCAGTGTTACTCATAAAATTCATTACAGAGTAAGTGCTAAAAGTTCTTTCAGCCTACTAGTTTTTCATTACTATACATACTTGATGTTGTTTCTTCTTAAGTATCCACTTACCTGCTTATAACACTTTTCTATTTTTTTTCATGTACCCAGCAAGTGCCCTACATTCAGTGTTATTTTCTAAGAATAATGGGAACTTTTAAATCAAGTTCTACTCTAACTCAGATGACCTTGCCCTGTCTCCCCAACTTACCCTCAGATTCTTGTGTATATGCTGTAGCTTGCTCACCAACAGTTTCTCTGTTGAACACCTGTGTTCATACTCGTTTATGATAGTTCTTGCAGTCTGTTTTCTTGAAATTCTAAAGACCATAGTAATGAAAGATTGTACACTGTGTGGATTGAGGGAGAAAATTATATTTCACAAGAATTCATACTTCTGTGTTGTCACTATTAATGCAGCCCAAGTTAATAATGTCTAAAATTCATAATAATCTCTTGCCAGCAGAATGCATGAAGAGAAGGTAATCAGTTTAATGTAGGTTTTGATTATTTTGCAATAAGACAAACTTTACATGTGATATACATAGCAAAAACTTTCATTTGGCATTCCAGTTTGCTTGCTCTATGCAAAACTGAAATGGCTTTAAGAACACTTGGTAATTAGCTTAGGGAGAATTAGCTAGGAATATGAGGGAAAATTTACTATGCATATGAAGATGAGAATAAATGTTTAACTTTAAAAGTTTGGGGGTTTACGACAGCAGCAAAAATCCTGTGTGAATGATAGTGGTTAATGAAGATGGATTCTGAGGGATGCTCAGACTCATCTTGCCTAACTGTAGATTTCTACAGCTCACATACTGAATCAGAATACCGCTTTACTCAGACAAAGTTAGACATCCCAAAAATTAATTAATCCCACCTATATGAGACATCTGATTCAGATGAAATGTACCTAGAGATGCCGATGTCTTACACTGACTCTAAAGGGAGTCCAGTAAACAACTTGAACTAGCTGCCTATTTTATACTGCTAACTGTAAATGTGTTAATGACTACATGATAAAAAAAAACTACATAAGTCTGTCATGATTAGTATGGTTGTATAGGACCTTAAGGCTGAGAAAATACTTATCTCTTACATTTAAAGGCCCTTTTTCCTTTAATTCCTGATTGCAAAACTGCTTTTCTCAGATTATGACCAAAAGTACTGTTACCATAGTAGCAAGTTTCTGCTTTTGAAGAAAAGGCAGTTTAACATACAAAAATAAGCATAAACTTTTTGGGTGGAGAGAGGGTACAGAACATAGAGACTTAATAGCCAGTATGTTTATGGATTAGTTTGCCTTGTGTCATTTATCTTCTGTCAGAGACAACTGTAATAGCATTGAGAGTGGTTTTTCTACTAGGGTGGAGGAAGGACCAAGACAGGACAACCCTGATATCTTGTGGAAGACACAGCTCATTTATATCTCCCAAAAAGAAAGTTTAGCACAAGATAGAATTAGGTCACCACAGTAGAATAACTGTTAAAATTCAACTACATTCTTTGCCATTCCATGGCTTATCCCTGGTGTTAGTATACCTGTTCACCCTCTACTATATTTTCTTTTCCATACCGTCTGTCTCTTCCACTAGATGACAGACACAGAGGCTTAAGTGGCTGAACATTTGACAGGTGTTCTGGAAAGGACATGGGGAAATTGAGGATCTATTCTTGATCTAGAAGAAATCTATTTAGAACACTCGGCTTTTATGGGAAAAGCATTCCAATGCAGCTGAAAGGTTGGAAATGAAAGATGGAATATGTTGTGGAAGCAGAGGATCCAGGTTGCCACAGTAAACTCTTGGAATTTGGGTTATAGTTAAACAATCACTACACCCATTACTGCATATCTGTGTTAGTCTGATATGACCTCTCATTCTTCTCTGCTTCTTTCCATATGTTGCCGTGATCCTCAATCTTATTGTAAAATTACAGAATTACAGTAGCTAATACCAACACTAAAACGAATCCTTAGAATAACTTATATCCTGTCCTCAAAATCCATAAGCCATTCAAAACATTTTGTTCTTTTGCACTTGTTACTATAACTACCTGTTAGCTCATATGAGCTCATTTGAAGCATTTACCTGTGAGCTGATTTAATCAATATCTTCTCAGTATGTGGTTGCTTTGTTACTCCATAGTCTGTTTCACCCAAGGTGAAACTTAAAGAAAACACAGATCAGAAGAAACTTATTGTCTGCAGGGGGAACTATACTAGCAAATAGAAGTGTGTTCCTTTGCTTGTTTCAGTGCTCAAACTATAACTTGGGTTATGCCCAGCCCTTCCAAAATACTGAGGGCATCCAGGTTTTACTTAGTCTCCTACAGTTTATGAGGACAGAGCACATAAACAAATCAATCTTGATTTTTCTTCCTGTGCCCTGCCTCAGAAACATTTATATATGCTAAAGATCAGATATAGTAGGTTGCTCTCCAGTTGTACAGAATATTTCTGTGAGGTCCCTGATGTCTTCACAATTGTTACATTTTTTTTTTTATCCCCTGCTTCCCCTTTAACAACCTGCAGAACTGCAGCAGGGAAAGACTGCTTACATTATATATATAATAGATAGTCCCATATTACTATTTCCAGTCATTGTATGTTCTCAAAAAGTCCTAAAAGTGATACTCAGCCTCCTTCAGAGGAGGGGCTAGACCAGTCTGTAAGCCGCACTACTACCAGCACTGAATTATATCAAACTGTGATTCTAGGACACAGTTTATTTCACAGTCCATTTCTGGAGCCATAAACCACACTCTGGCATACAGAGCAATCTGTAGAAGTGAAATTAACATCCTGTTACAGACTACATATTCCTCTCCTTAGTCCTTCCTATTTACAAATGAATTTAGAGGTAGTAGGCACATTGTGGCCAGCAGGACTAGAAGCAACGGAATTACTCTACTGTAGACATACTCTAATGATGCAAGCAAGTGATCTCTAGAAAGTTTGTCTAAGTAAAAGTTTCCCATTCAAATATATTCTTAAAACCACAGAATCTTTTTCATGACTGTATAAATGTAACATTTAACTTAGAGGCACTTCTACTGCCCATTAGCACATCTACAAGAGTGGACAAGTATAAAATGGAGAATTAAAACCCATGCCTCTCCTCAGTTTTAGGAGGGTTGTTGTATATTTATTTTCTGTCTTGGAGACTTCCTCTGTTAGCCAGTGTCCAAAGTTACTTTGTCACTGCTGCCAAACACAGCATAGGACATACACAAATCAGCCAAAAAAATGTCCTTATATATCAAGGAGCACAAGACTAAATTTACAAGAGTGACTTGGTAGTAATTTCAAGTGCAATCATAAACAAGCTTTACAGTCACCTCTCTGCACTCAGCTCAGATAATTTGGTGAATGAGGACTTGCAAAAATACTCCTCTCTTTTTGATAGTGTGGCTTATGATAGACTGGGTGTTTTGGAAGAATCTTTATCAGATAGGTTTATTTCACTAAGAAATCTAAGGACATGTACATCTGACTTTTTCTACAGTTTAGATTTCTTCTACTTTAGATCATTGTTCCTAGTAGGTAGTTTAATAAAGGATAACAAGGTCACCTATGTAAACAATTACAGTATTTCAGTTCAAAACAATATTTCTTTGCTGTCCTACCATTTGTTCTTCAATACACTGAAGAGAGATTCAGAATATTTTCCAATGTGGTAAAACACACAAGGGACAAGAACAAAATTTTTTTTTTCCACAGATTATTTTAACAGCCCCAGCTTGCAGAATCTGTAGCTCTTTTGAGGTCCAACACACAGAAGCCATATCCTGTAATTCATAGGAAGAGCAAGATTACACAGATGGCAGCGACCACTGCCTTCTCCCAGCTCTTTAAATAGGGTTTGAAAGCACAGAAGAGTTTCTCTTGGGAGTTAGTACAACCATAATGCACGTACCAGTGCAAATTCCCCGTTCTATGTGATAGAGAAGGAAAAGAAAGACTGCATCCTCTTTTTCCTGACCTTTTGCTTCCCTGTCCTCAAAGGTAACCTCTCCTCAAGACATCACTTCATAGTGCTTAAAAACACCTTCTGAGAAGTATGATAAGCCAAGTGGAGATTTACTCACAGAAATTTTTCTCAACTCATTCTCTGCAGATACTGAGGTCAAAGCAGGTTACTAAAGCCAGTTCAGGCTGCAAAATAACTACCTTACTGAAAAGCTACCAGACAGTACTACAGCCAGGCAGTACTACAGCCATCAAACTGTGAGGTGCTAAATCTATCTTTGCAGGATCAACGGGAATAAAGTTTAAAAAGAAATTGTGTAGAACAGATTACATAAAAAGTAATAAAAGTCATTAAAACATAAGCAGCATTTTTCTCACCCTCTCAGAGGAACTGCTAGCTTAGTAGCCTACTGAACAAATGAAGATAACAGCAAAGTAATGGGTTTGTCAAAATTAAGGAAATCCCTGTGGAGCACATAATAAGAAGAGACTGGATGTTGCTTTACAGAAAAAAAAAAATCATCTCATTGCAGTGATGTGTGGCAAGGAACATAATATAGCAATAAATAGTAGGTGGAAAGCTGTTTGCTTTATGCAAAAGAAAACAGTGTACTGGAGAAAACAGGAAGAGTTAACAGAGTTTCAGAAACTGTTACCCCTATATTGGTGTTGAAATCAGCAATGCCTTTTATCGATTACAGTAAAAACATGTCCATTACAGCTTTCTTCCATGATTTTAAAATGCATATCTGCATACAGATATGTGCACAAGGTGCAAAAAAAATGTGCAAAGCCTCTTCTCCCTGTAACTATCAGAATGAAAGTATTAATTATTAGTAAGTATATCCATCATAATTACATAAATACATTGAGGAATAATACATTACACATGGGTCTAACATTTAGGTTAAAAAATCTCTAAAAAAAAATACTTATTTTTCAAAAAAGTATGGAAAAGTTTATTTCTACCCACAAAGCTGAAAAGGTCATGAATTACACATATATAGCTCTGGAGAGCTAAGTATCACTTAGAATAAAAAAAAGAAATTTCTCCAACTACAACAGCACATCTGACTTCCCTGGCTGCATTAGGATGCTTACATCATGTTAATCTGTGATGGGATATACAATAGGTGACAAAACATGAGGCAAAGCCAAGGAAAACACGTTGCTTACTGCTGCCAGCTTTGTTCCATATTGGATATTACAGCAAGCAGAATCCATTTTATAAAATGAATACTATAGAACATGCACTGTTCTCTGAACAAGCAATCAACGTAGAAAATAGAAAATCCAAACTAAGGTCTGGTACCTCATTTCTCAGTATAGAGACCGTTTCATTATAGATGTTTTCTTATGCTCTATTACTAGACAGCACACTTAGGCTACTCATTGTAACACAATACTATTTCAGTGAGTTTTTTCTCAAAGTCTAACAGATTATTATTTTTAACTGTACTTGATTTTTATTGCAAAAAGGAACATCCACTGTTTGGTGCTCATTCTGACCAACTTGATATTAATAGAAACAGCTTTTCTTACAGAAGTTGTTTTAAGTAGTACCTTCAGAAACATCCCGGATATTAAGTACAAATAAATGTACAATTAAATAACATTTTAAGTCTAGAAATACCTAAGAGAATTACACACAACTCAGTAATAGGAAAGTCGGATATGATTCCTTATTATAAATTGAATTATTTCTTTCTAAAAGTATGTGAAATTTATTTGAAGAGTTACAAGCTCCAAGTCCTTTCTAAATCATTTGATTGTATCATACAGATCTTTCTGCCCTTTCAGGTTTTTTCTCTATTATGGTAAATCTCTAATTTTTAATCAAGATAATCCAAAACCTAATCATGTTTATAAGGTTTTCCTCCCAATTTAAATAGTTGAAGAGAAATGCAATGTATTTTTCTTAGTTTTTCTTTCTCAAGACTGAAGACAGTCTTGCCTCCTTAGACAAGGAGGCAACACAGTTAAATGGAAGAAAATGAACTTGCATCCCTAACTCTTATATGACGACACTCATTATAAAGGTACATCAAATTAATGAACAGTGTGGTTCACACCACCCGCATAGAAACATTATCAGCAACAGCAGCCCTGCAGGGCCTCAAAATTTGTCATCACTTTGGAATGTAGAATCAAATTACTAAAGCTGTGCTCAAAGGATGAGATTCTGTAAGGTTTTTAAACATCTCAGACAGAAATTCGATTAAGATTAATTCAAGCCAAGCAAGCAATTTTAGAGGCATTGGAAGCAATTTCCTTTCACATCATGGTCGTGTGCTGCTGACATGAATGTCTGGAGAAAAAAATGTGCTAAGTTACCACAGACAAGATCTTACTATAGAGAGGGAACTATATTACATCCTTGTAAGCTTAGTTTCCTTAAATAATAATAATAAGGTAACGAATCTTGTAAAGAAACATACAAAATATTCATCATGCATCATAAATAGCTGACTCTAGAGACAGGGCATTTCAAATGCCACAATCATATTTTCAAGCTGGTTTGTGTCATCAACTTTTAAAGGTGAGACTCTTCAAAAGAATTTGCGGGATGAATAAGATTTAATCTAATGCCATTTTAGAAAAATGATAGCAGTGCTCATCAAATTATTAGTGCAGTGGTAAAGAATTTTGAATCTAAATCCTTCACCACTTTCATTTATTTTATGATGTTGAAAAGGTTATCGTTCAAAAACTGTCAACCAATTCATATAAAAGATTTAATGTTTTAAGGATAGATAAGAGGAAAACATGTCATTATATCTTTGAAAGAAAGTGGATTCTAACAACTGTAAAATTAATCGTTTTTCAGAAGATGGGAAAAGAATACACCGGCTTTTCAGTTCATTCTCAACCCAACATAGGCAGCATAAAGCCATGTAATTACTTTCTAGACATAAAGAGTTCAAGGAAAAAGAGACTTATTTTTTTCCCTATTGAAATAATCTTATGAATTTAAACCTAGGAATGTTTTTCAGCTATTTCATTTTGTAGTTCCCCCCTGCCCTTTTTTTTTTTTTTTTTTTGCACTTAGAGAGGCAGAGTCCCACATAGAAAATTAAACAACTTGTTAGCACCTTTAAATTAGCTTAGGCACCATTCACAGACCTTTTAAAAGTAGTTGGTGGGCCAAAATAAAGAATAACGAATAAAAAAAAAAGTTTCAAGCAAAGACAAGTAACCATGAAAAGAAGAAATCTATAGCTAGAAAGTGAATACATGAAATATAAAGTTTGGAATTAAAATGATTGGACAAAAATCCAAGGACATCTTAAAACTAGTAGTATAGCAATACAAGTTGGTTTGTATCTGTCCTTGAATAAGGATTAGCAAAGATATGAAATGGAGGAATGTTCACTTCCAGATGCACACTGCAATCATTCTAAGAGAGTTTTCTAAAGTGGCTAGACAGGTAATGCATGGCAAAGACACTTCATGAACAGGGTTGGGCTTGCAGATCATTTGCACCAGTTTGCAATGCTTGTAAAATTATAAAGCAATTTCTTAGCAAACTCAAGCAATTTACCATCTTTGCCACAGGCAGAGTTAAAGTGAGAGATATTACTGTGAGTGATTATTTCTTCATTCTGGACTAGTGATGACATTCAGCTTTTATTTTCTTTGATCAGATTGTGTCAAAGAGCAGGCATTGGATTCTTTTTGTCCTCAAATGATTCTGATAGCACTATTTTTCACTTGGCTTAGTCTCTGTTGTGTTAAAATACAGTTCAAACTGTTCTTCTGATTTCTTAGGTCTTGCCCTAAGCTTTAGCCCTCACCACTCTCTGTGTCAATCCACATAGCTCTTTATTAGAACTAGAAGGAAAAAAACTTTCATGGTACAAGGACTGTAAAGGGACAACATACCTTTTCAGCCTTCAGATTTATAATTATGGAAGAAATATTCTGGCCGTCTCCTTTCCAATTTAAGCTTTTTGCCCAATGAAAAGCAAGCTTCTGACACATTTTAAATCTGGTCTCATCATCAGAAGGCAAAGAATAAACATTCTATTGGATTTAATTGAAAAAAAAAGCAGCAACCTGCTCAATTCTGGAATACTCTGTGTCAAAAAAAAAAAGAGAGTTGATTCCTTTATACCACTAGTTCTGAGTTACATGGTCATGAGTGCAAAATTGTGCCATCTAGCTCCAAATATATGTTGAATTATGATAAGATAGAGAGGTTATAAAAAATAGTCTAAGTTACTAATCATGCTGTAATTATTTCCCAAAGACTCTGTCACTGTTACCTAAAAACCCAGTGCTTTACAACTTGCTAGATTTCAAACGTGTTCATTGGTATGAGGAAGGGGGGGAAAAAAAAAGTGACCTTGATATGTATGAAAGCATCCCCAGGACAGTTTTTCAGTAGAAAACAATAAATAATATTTGTAATCTTGACTACTTCACTTTTTTTTTTGCCTGTTACTATATATGTCATCTATTGTCTACAGTCCTTTTGCAGTGTCTAGGAAATCAAATGACTTTTGAATGACTACAGTTAACAGAAAAATGTTACAATAGCAGCCCCATTTTGGAGATGTGTAATTCAGTTCCAATATCAGCTAAGCAGTTAATGCTTTTTTTCAAACACCAAAAAGATTTTCCTTCATTGAACTTCAGACCATTACCCTTGATTAACAATGGGGAAATTCCCTGTGAGTTGGAGTTTAAAACCACAACAAAGTGAATGTCAGATCAAGTGTGATGTAAAAACAACTTGGATAAAAACACCCAAAGTCTATCTTGCTCATTAAAAAGACCTCAAAAATTATCAATAACAGACATGATTTGTGTTAAAGGTACAATAAAGATTTACTTTACTGGCTGTCAGTCCTATAAATGGCATCCAGAAGTCACCACACAAAAATATATACAGTACGCAGTTTGTGATGTAAACTACAGAAAGAGAAGGAGGAAGACTGTTGGATAATGACCATGTTAAAAAATTCAGTAGAAGTCAGAGGGAGAGACCAAAAACTATAGAGAAGGAAATAAAGAGATATTTTAAGACATTTTGTAGGAAGATGGCAAATTATTTTGTAGAGCACCTATAAAAATCCTCATTATGCATAGGGAATATAGTCTTGACCAATACTGGTGTGTCAGAGAAGCGCGAGTTGTGTTTTTAAAAACAGTATATTATTTCTCAACTATTTGGCATATCTTGCTCACAAACCCAGAGTAAAATTGCTTCTCAGATCTGAGCTGTGACAAAATTGTTTCCATGTGAGAACAGAAAGGAATGTAGAAGTTTCGCTTTCACCTGTGATGCTGGCCATGTATACCTCCCTAAAATACCTTAGTCATTTCTGGCTCTCTGTCCTCTCCTTTTCCCTTGGGCATGCAAAAATTTAGTTTTCAAAGCAGAAATGGACTAGTCCAAATTATGAGGTTTAAAATAAGGGTGGGTAAAATGAAATGGGTATGTGATATATGCATTAAATTAATGAATGGATGGATACTTCTGGCTTTTGTAGCATTGACAAGTTTGTAGATTGAATGACCCTTAATTGGAGAACAAACAAAAATGTTTAGGCAGAGGCTGGCAGGCAACAGATATATTAAAAAAAAAATATTAAACCGAACAGTCTCCTAATATCAGGAGAGCAAGATCAAGAAGAGAAGAGTAACAAGCATTGGATGTAAATGTAACTGAAACAAGAGGAAGATATTAGTTATAGATTCTTGCAAAAGACTAGTTCAGGCAAGTGATGAAAATGGCCAATGTTACATACTGGTGATCAACAAATTTACAGGCATAAAGAACACAGAATTAGGAGAGTTCAGAACCAGGGAAAATTCAGAGGTAAAATTGAATGAGTCAATTTATTGTTTTTAGTCACTTGAATTCTCCTCCATCTTGATTTGATAAATACTATTTTCTTGAACTCAGTTTTCCTCCTAATCTATAGGGGTTTTGTAGACTGCTTCAGTATTCAGTTCTACAACAATATTACCTCTTGTTAGGCAGCAGTTGCAACCTCCAGCTGCTCCTGGTGCTCTTTGTATTTTTTTTTTAATCCTTTTTATTTCCACAGAACAAAGTAACATGATGAGGAAAAACATAAGAAACAGAAACATGAAATGAAAGTAAACCAGGTAAGTACAGTCTTAACTAAATAAGAGCAAGAATGAATGGTATCCTTCCTCAAACATTTGAAGGTTGTGCACACCTGCCAATGAAATCCTATAGTGAAACAGTATTCCAGATGAAGTTATAACCTCTTGCAGTAATACTGATAAATGACATTGGAAATACATTAGTCTTATACTATCACTGTGTAAGGAAGAGCAATTATAAGATTCTCCAGTTGCAAATTTATGAGTGTATCCTTTTACAAACTCTCTAAATTTACTAGTATGGAAGCTGTTCCATCATTTTGATCATCCTGCCTTGTCTTTCACAGAACCTTTTCCAGCTGCACCACATTGTTTTTGAAATAGGAGCACTCCACAGTTGCAGAGATAAAGCATGGATGTATAGCATAAAAATATTACGTTCTTTGTTTTGTTTCCTACTTCTGTCCTAGTAAATCAAGGCACTTTGGTTAACATTGAACTGACATATTGATAGACCTATCACAATACTCAGTTCTCACTCCTGTGCAGCAATGGCCAGCTCAGAGCCTATTATTTTGAATGTGATATTAGGACTTTTTACATGCATGATTTTGCATTTATGTGGATTGGATCTCATCTTTTTACTGTTTGTGTCTTGATAGACCCTCCTAAAATTGTTTATTAATTCACCTTTCTCATTAATACCCTGGATAACCAGTAAACCAATAAAACCTTCAAAACCTTTTCACCTCATTGTCAAAGCTTTTTCATAAAGCTGTTTGTGAATACTTTTGAAGAGCACTGGTCCTAGCACAAATCCTTGAAAGATTCTCCTGGTGAACCACCTCCACTGTCAAAACATCTCCAGTGAAAAAAATTGCAGTAACTTCTACCCTGCAAGTGAATTTTCAGATGGATATGGACTGAAGACCAAGCTAAAACTTGAGAGTGGAAAATTAAATTTCAGAGTCCCCATGTGTCTGTAACTTGAGCCAGCTCCGTCAGTAAATGCTGATTCTCACTTGTAGGAAAAGACAGAACTCTTATATTGACTATCTTCAGACCAAGACAGAAATAAGTGTTATGGAGACAACTCCGTGACTGAAATTCACTCAAAGAACAGCCCTAGGTGCCTGTAAACCCCATGTTCTCTACAATATAATGCTTAATCAAATGTGGTGAGAACAGCATAAAGTGGAGACTGCAGGAAAAAAAAAAGGGGAGGAAAGTTTTTAGATATACCACATTAAACTTAAATGTCACATTAAATTTTGTGAATCAGGCAGATGTCACAACAGTGCTTTTTAAGAAAGTCATCCAAAAATATAAAAATAGATCAGCTGCACTGTTTCCTATTTCCTTTCAGCAAAACAGCATTTAGGCCAAGAAGCACACGTATGAGTTTAAATGAACTTGCACAATGTGGAAATCAAGGATTTGAAATTAGATGGTCATTCAGCTGGGTAAAATAAACACAAGTATTTACTTCAGTGTGAAGGTGCTTTTTATAGATGCTTTGCATAAACATCAAACTTGATGTAATCCAAAGACTAAAAATGGAATACAACTCTCTGGTTTCATATTACTATATAGACTCAGTGGCATGGAAAGGTGGCTAATACATGATTTTGATGTGTCTTTGCCTGTCAAAACAACAGAATAGCTCCATGCACAGAGTAGCTGAGACTGTTGAGATCTCGAGTAAAACCAAGATATACCGAGTCATCTATGAGATAAATGATATGTAATACATAGCAGAAATCTGTTTCTATTTGGACACATGATGAAAAATCAACATATCACTTTTCTAATCATGCAAAATTGCCATGTTGATTTTCAAGTCATTATCCCTATAATCAGATAAAAAGTTTTCAAAACCAAATTGTTCCCATTTGCAGTCTCTTGATCATAGCCTGTTTAGACTATACTAACAATGCATTCTGTTAAGACTAAACATTTGTACCATCTGCATTGGAAATGAAGGGGAAAAAAGGGGTTTAGAACACCACCCTTTATAAGCCTTGAGTGAATTATAACTATTCCTCCAAGAACTCAGATTCACTACAAGCACAGGGAAGCATTCTTCAGAAATCATTTTACATACTCATTGGTATTTGAGGCACAGACTTTACTCACCACTGAGATAAAAAGTTTCTACTTTATAAAGGGGAAGTATGCTTTCCAACTTAAAATGACTCAAAGTACACAAAGAGCATCGCTTCAAGTATGTTGAACTTGAAAATAAAATCTCCCAGTTGTTTTTGTTCCTGATTTTTTTCTAAACAATGCCACACACCAGTAGATTCTGATACTAGTTTGAGTAAACTGAATAATATTCCTTCAGTGCCTTATATAAATTTATTTGGTTTATGTGAAAAATGCTAAAAGAGACAGTAAGAACAATTCTTTGAAAGATCAAGTTATTTTTACAAATCATAATTGACATTCTCAGGGAATGTATTATTAATTATTTGTAAAACAAACAAATAACCCCCAAACCCTTGTTTTACAATTGTTTCAGGAATTAACATTTAATAGGTATGATTAAATTTAAACTCTATGTAAGCATAACCTTTTCTATCCATAGAGAATTTAATTCTAATTGCTCTAGGGGAATGATACAGACAAAAGGGATCACTGGGTACACGAATAAAAGTATAAACGTGCCTTATGCCTATATCGTATATAAAATATATTCATTTAAATAGATTACTCAATTTGCATTTAAAAATAAGGGTTTCCATCCTTTGAAAAGGTATTAGTTGTGTAATAGGTATATATAGAGGCATATCAATTGTCCTTAAATGTGACCATATAATGAAAACTAACATGGGTAAATACCAAAAAGCAAAAGCTTCAAGATACATATCTATAAAGATTTCTCTATTTTTTTTCCCTTTGAAAAAAACAACAGTGGCATGACAAAAAAAGTTTATGATTCTAAATTCTGCATGCTTATTCCATTCTCAGCATGTTGAAACTTCCCTAGGAAAAGACTGACAATATGGGAAAAAATCTGCTTTAGACAGGTAATGAATTTTTAAAAAATGATGAAAGATGTGATAGAATACAGAGCCACTTCTAACAGTTGCAGAAAAGCTTGTTATCATTGTAATAGCTCATTTTTATGTCTGGATGAGAAAAAGGGCTGGTGTTATAGGTCTCCAAAATGTTTTGTAATACGGAGTAAGAACAAGGGAAGTTCTGTGAAAAATTGTAACAAAGAAAGTTAAATGCTATTAAAGAAGGCACACGCATTCTTATTTCTATTTCCCAGTAGTAGAAAAAGAAGAGTATTTCTAGGACAATAGAGTATAACAGTTAACCCTTCTATATAGGAAACAAAGACCTGATTGTCAGTAGATATAAGTTGTGAGAACTATGGATGATTAAAAATTTCCAGAGTTGTTTCTATTTGACCCAATGAATACATGTTGTGCTAGAATTAAGAAAAGAAAGGAAAGAGAAATAAAGAAATTAAAGAAAGAAGAGGGGGGGGAAAAAAAAAAGGAGACAAAAAAAGGAAAAGAAGGGGGGAAGAAAGGAAAGAGAGGGGAAAATAGACAGACAAGAAAACAAAAAAAAAGTATCTAAATAAGTGTGGAAAAATTGTGCTCTCTGACCATCCTAACAACCTAAACCAAAACATTTTTTAAAAGAAAACAGATTTTTAAGCTTCACATTTCTGGTCTATTTGGAGTTTTGAGAGCTAAATATGAAGCGAAGCGCTGAAAGTTTTGTCAGCAATATATCAACAAGAAAAATCAAAATCCTAAATGAAGCATGTGTTCTTAGCAATGTATTTGTTTAATCTTTTAGAGTAGCAATAGCTAGATACTGTAATTTCTTATCTTCACTTTTTTTATTCTGCTGAATTTATCTTAACTGTAGAAATTTCCACACATCCAGGTTTGCAGACTTCTGTATGCCTCGTTCCTCTAGATAGCTTATGTAAACCTTCTTTCTATATTCTATTTCTTCTATCATAGCCACCATGAAACTGTGTATATATGCATGCCAAAAATGAAACTATTGTATCATCATATGCTTTGGATTCTACTCCAAAGCTTAGTATTTTTCACACACCAAATTTCAAACATTGGTATGTGAGCCAGTGTAGAGCTTCTTCAGTCAGACCTGTCTGTAAAAGACAGGAAAACAATTCTGTAACCGAAACCATTTGCCAAAAAGGCAAGGTATTGTCAGTTTGCCAAATTGACTCTTTTTGTGTAACCTGAATACTTCAACAGAAGGCTGTGGGAAAATCTGAAACCAACCTCAAGTGTAAAAACAAGCTGCCATTTACTTTGGTTTTTCTCTCTTCTCTAGAATTTTGACTATGGAAAATATGTACTGCAAACATCACTATTCACTGAAACAACTGTTTAATTTCCATTATATTTATATGGGAGCAAAACCAACCCTTTAACCCCCTGTCCTCTCTACAGCATTACTCCACAGATGCAATTGCAAAAAATTCACCTCCAGTGAGTTGGTAGATACTATTTCCATAAGAAGTTAATATCTTCTAGTTTGTTCTGATAGAATTCTAAATATTCAGTGGTGATATTCAGATCTCACCTCACTCCTAAAAAGATTACACTTTCCTACATGGTCAGAAACAAGCTTCAGAACCTCTGGTAATCAAGCCTTCATTTATTATGCTCCATAGAGAACAAAGTCATAGAAGAAAGTCATAGAGAAGTCGGTAAGCTGAAGGTGTAAAACTCCTTTCAGACTAGTACTTGCATAGCTGACAGACAGAAAATCAGCTAGCACATTCTAGATTCTAAAGGCTCTCCCATATCATCTTAAATCACCTTTTCAAGCAAAACTTCATCAAGAAACTAATACCTTTGTCAGTTTAAACCAGTATGACATGACTGCTTATCAAATGTTCATTAAAACCATTGTCTTTATAGATTCTCTCTGCTTCCTCTAATTTCTCAAAGATTGAATTTTCCTTTCCAACCAAGAAAGAACTGTTGAAATATTAAACTTAAATGTTACTCACATATTAAGAAGCTTTAGAGGCAAATACAAGTTTCACTAGTTGTTGGTGTTGCTGGTTCTGCTGTTGCTAAGGGAAAGAACTGCTGACCCATCCTACAAGAAAAAAAAATGTCTGCCAATTTAGAGAACCTGCAACAGCTGGAAATGTTTAATTGTGAAGACAGCAAGAGGAGTTTTCTATTATAAACTATTTCCTTCTCATAGTTGATCAGCATTAGTAAAGAAGTAAATGCATACAAGCATGAAGTCTGGCCCTTCTTTAAAGCAATGAGAAAACACCCACAAATTCAATGAAGTCTACATATCACCCAGGACATGATTATACAGTGATGACCAAGAAAGTGAAGTAGTCTTAAGTCATACAAGATAATATACACTGCACCTTAAATGCTACTCAAGACCTAGGTTTTAATGTACCCAATTATTTTAGCTATGCAAAATGAAATCATCAGCAGAATTTTTAGAACAAAAGGAAAAAGTTTGTACTTCTACCTTACTTCCACCAAAAGGTTTCCCACATGCTAACTTTCTAGCTTTTTATTTTATTTCCTTACCCCTATCCATTTTCCTAAATATTTTTTCTGCTCCTCATTATATGTCACGGCTTTCAGGTTTGCAAAACATAAATTGTTTTCACAGAACAGTGTGTGTAAGTACACGCAAGTGACAAAACCCCACAATGTTCTACAATTCTGGACTGCAAAAACTGCCTTATTTCCCCACATGTGAGATTTTTACACATATATAACTCATCAAAGCTGACTGACCTCAGCTTTGCTTACACCATCAACTCTAGAAGATCAAGCAGAGGAGGAAGCCCAAATAGTAGTAGGAGGGAGAAGAAAACAACTAGTCCTTGAGTAGAAGGAAAGTAACTTGGGTAGAGGATGATGAAATAATTTCCTTATGAGGTCATAGTATTTATTTATTGTTAAAAACTTTTTTTATTTCATTTTGGAAATAAATTACATTTTATTTTCAGGATTCTTCAAACAACACCTCTGTAGATGAGTTACTTCATAAGGAAGTCAGGAAGAAACAAAAGAGACAATATATTGCAAATATCTATTAAGAAAAAGTTTCTGTAAACGCTGTATTATAAATCATCTCCAAATAAGCTCCAAAAAACTACATTATTGTGTGGCATCACATGCAGTTTCTTTAGTCATTTGCTGAGTGCAATTGGGAATTCATGTCCCTTCTGAACGTAATGATATGACACATAAATGTTTCATGCCCCAATAATTACACAATCCTTATTTGTCTGGTAGTGATTGCCATGTATATAAGTACAATCTTCTTGCACTCCATAGGCTAATTTGAACAACCCACCATACCTTGATCAGCATAGGAAATACATGTGTATATGTAAAATATATCCATGATATAATTTCTCTCAAAATGAACAAGCTTAAATTATCACATCTGTTGCTAACCAGCTTTCTGAACAAAGAAGAAACCCATACCATTATTTTATATAAATGTAGACTGTTTTGTTTGGGTTTTTTAACCACTGCTCTTGAAAGTATATATCTGAATATCAGAGAAGCTTTGCAGTTGGTACATCACACATGAAGTAGATGAATTCCCATAGAGAGACTTCATTATTTTCTTAATTTCTACTGGGAGTCACAGAGGTGCCCTTTTCTTTGTCTTTCACAAACAATTAACCTTTTGCCATGTATGCAATTGGCTGAGAGCAGTCCTCAGTGGCTCAGAAAATAATTTACAGCAGAAACTGTACAAAGTTAATTAGCATTAGTCTAAGAAGGTTATTCATATATTATCAAACCAAGAAAAGTGGTCAGGATGACCCTCATGGAACTTCAAGCTACAGCTGAGTTTTGTTGTCACCAGCTGCAGAGTACAAATGCTAATCAGGCTCAAGTACAGATACAGGTCTTGTAGCCATGGTCATTTTAAGTCTGCTCGTTACAACTTCTGAGAGCATAGGTAAGTAGAAGCACACAAAGGAAATAACTCTATGCTATTACTTGTTATGCTGAAGAAAACCAAACCCAAAAATTCTATTCTTTAACTGAGAACATTTTTCTTGTTCTCTTTTTTTTAACCAATCAGGTCATTCAGTTTTAACAGATACTTTCTGCCTATAAATAAATACCCTTTCGAATTAATTATGAGCATGTATACTTCCAAAAGCAGAATGAAGTCATGGACAACACAGTCTCAATTTTAAGTTTAGCAAGCCAGAAAGAGAGCTCACAGTGTGCTTATTACACCACGTGTAGCGCATGCCATTAGATTTCCAAATATCTGCACTCACTGCCATAGAAAGCTAGACATTGACTGACAGATACTTGCTTTTGGTACCTATAGCAATTGTGACTATCAGTAGCCGGTCTATTTCATGGAATCCCTTCTGACTGCTGCATGCATGATGCTATTGCTCTTTTAAATTTAACTGATAATCTCACTTATAAGGTAGATTTACATTCCCCATTTGGGGACATACTTGTGTAAGTTGCTAATTAAAGGCAACACAGAAATCTTGAAACCAAGGTCCCACCACCACCTTTCTGGGGTCCATCCAGACCACAACATCCCCAAATGGGTTGTGTTCTTTAAAGGAAGATCTGCTTTGCTGTCATGTGGAGCCACTTGGCTCCCACACATGGGGAAAGCTTATCTGGAAGGACTGAAACACCAGGTGGTTTCCCACCCTGACATGAATTCAGTCATGGCCATGGCACCTCTGCCCACAGGGCCACACTGCTAAACTTTCTAAAGGTGCCAGCCCTGCAATGCAGGGCAGAAAAGTCATTGTTTCTGAGGGCGAGGAAAAAAAAAGAAAAAAGAAAATTACCTTCTGAATAGGCTGTTCCATCCTGGCATGTAGGTGTGTCAGCACACCATGCAGCAGCCACCAGAGCACAGGTAGTAATTTCTTCACAGTGTAAAACACAGGAGGCCCGGGCAGGCCTCAGCCCACCACAGCCGCAGAGCCCCCTCACAGGGTCAGGAAACAGCCCACAGGTGGCCAAAGCTCATGGTGGGAGATTGTCCTGGGGGGCAGGCAGGGGAGAGCAGGTGCAGCTTCTGGCAACCTGGCAGCAGAATGAACTCAGTGGCTAATTTTAGGTGGTATAAAATTTCAGGTAAGAAAGATATTTGAACAGGGGTAATTAGGAAACACTGGGTCAAGGGTATTGAGGGTTATGACTCATCACCAGAGTTTTTACAACAAAAGTGGATACCTGTCTGAAAAGACTTTTGTTCTTGGAATGGACATTTATTCAGCAAAGGTCTCTGGCCCATCTATAAAGGAGGTCAGTGTGGATGATCCCAAGAACCCCTTTGGCTTTATAATCTGTCAGTCTACTAAAGTCTAATTAAACATAAGCATGTGATGAAGTGAATTTGGGCAGCTGGCCAAAACAGCTCTGCTTTGCAGATCGCCATGTGAATTACAGTCATCTAGTGAACAATTTCTCATCACTGATCAGAGAGCCTCTTAGAATCTTTCTGCAACTGACTTCATATCTCAAAATCATATATATTATAGTTTAAATAACATCTACTATAAATACTGTCAAGCTGAGTCAGTATCTCCGTGGTTGTCCATTACTGGAAAGTAAAAAAAGACTGATCCCTGGTTACAGAAAAACTCAAAAGATCTACCATATTAAATCATTGCTTTAGAGAAAGAATTAATCTCTTTTTAAAAATACTGAACCCTTGGAGATTTCTTTTCTGGCTCTCCTGAGGCTTTTAAATATGGACTATAATAAGGATTTTTTTTTTTCCCTTTTTCCAGTTTCAAACTTGAGAGGAAACTATGGTTCTGAAAAGTTAAACTCTGATTCTAGCATAAGAATTACATTCCACTGAAGTTTAAATAAATCAATTAAAAAAAGGTAATATAAAGGAAGGAAATTCCAACATAAAAAAAATTCAGGAAGCACAGTAAATTAGCAGAATACAGACATGAGAGAATGATGGTTTGGGAAGTGGGAAAAATTATAAAATTGTCTTGTATATACAGCTATAGATTGGATGACTTTGCATGATATAAATTCCTGTCAGTTGTCTTCTAGAAGAATATGAACATTTTATCAACAAAAAGAAATGGTTCATCAGTTTGAGTTAGTTTAAGGAATCCCCAAAATACAAACTGCTCTGAACTTGATATAATTAGATATTTTTCTGATTTCAGACAGTAGTTGCTTTTGTGAGGCTGATTTTGACAAAGTTTGCCAGTATACCAATGGCAGAAGACTGGCTAGTTGCAAAAATTACAATTATGAGCAACAGGTTTGATGACTTAAGGAATATCTATTCAGCTTATAGAACAAATAATTCGGGGGCCAATTAACAGACAGTTGTAAGTCAGTATGAGTCCCGCTGACTTGAGAGGCTTTGGCTCCAGTCCTAAGGCTCTAATCCTAGCATTTACAATCTGTGCTTGGACCTCCCATCTCCTTTCACATGCCCTGGCTCAGTCCTGTGAAGTAAATGAGACTTTTCATATGTCCATACATTTTAAGATGAAGTATCACTGCCTAATTTATGTGTTTTATTGATTTTATAGGTGCCAAGTTTGACTCCTGCCTGTTTTGTTTTCTCTTCTGAGCAATACATCTTTGCAGATTATGGCTGAGTTATGTACTCATGTAGAAATTTAGCAGGGTGGGTTAAGTTTCCCTAACATTTCATGTTTCCTTTTTAACATGCCATCATATTTTTATTTTACCTCCAAGCAAACATATGTTAGTCATAATTTTTTTTTCCCTACATAGTAGGGAAAGAAGAAAAGTATTATTTGTTGATATTAAAAACGAATCTCTTAAGGAAATAACCACATAATTTTTCCTGGCAGAATTATGGTAGAGCTCTGTCTGGGCTGCATTACTAATGCTTAGGAAATCCTTGTGAAGTCAAAACAAATATTTTAAAATATTTATTAAAATACTCAAACATACTACAGATTGTTTTCTTCCACTAAATTCCATCTTTCAATCCGTTCACATCCAGTGGAATCAGATGCAAGGAAGACATGTGACAAGCTTTCTAAATTACCTGTCACAATGAGGGAATGAGACATTAGAGAAAGAGCAAAAGACATGACAGGACATGGCTGGGGTGTGTACTATAGTCGCTGGAAAAAGATTGAGGCCAAATTACTGAAGTAATGATCTGGATTAAATATACATTAATGTCACAAAGAACTCTCTCTCTCCTTATCTGCTTAAATCAGGGGATAAAGGTAACAATAGCGAAGAGCTGTTTAGGAGGAAGTTGGCTAAAACCTATTGGGAATCACAGAATCTGCAGCATAAATTAATATAATGCAAAAAGTTTAAGAAAGACATTTTCTTCTGCTTAATTTTAAGCTTCTTTCAAAACAGATTTCATAATGAGTATTTTCTTCCATCCATTCAGACAAATGCATCCTTGTGCAATGTTGTTTATGTACACACTTAGGACACAGCATGAGTAGCAAGATGTACATAAAATATATTGCTGTAGGAAAGTTACTGTGGAAACACTGAAAATAAAATGGCAGTGCAGTTAGTACTAAATATATGTCTTCAAATAGATGAATCTGAAGGGAGCCTACAATTTTACTGGAGCTTTGTAGAAGGCTCTTCAAAATTTGAATTTCTCATCAAAACAGATCTTGAACTGGGTGGTCAGTTTGCAGCTAGAGTTTTTTGTGGATTCACTAAAAGCTTCTAGTTTTAAGGAAATTAAGTATTGTAAAGTCTATGTTATTATTCAGGTTTTACTATTGCTTAAAATCTGTGAACTAGTTAATTTCCTATTTATGGTAACAAATTACAAGTAATTTTTGTTTTCACTTATTGTGGCTCTTCCTGTTTTCCTAGCTATTTTAACATACAAGGGTGGCTTTTTCCCCTCACTAAGGCCCTAGACAAATTGAATTTCATCTTATCATGCAATAGAAATTGTAGAGTTTTTGAAAGTAATATAAGGACATGGATGACTTAGCAAAACAAAGCTTCAAGATTCCATTCACAATGCACAGATACTGGAATGTCATGCAAAAGGTTATATGGAGAATGTCAAATGCCATTTAAGCAAGCCATTTCTTCCTTACTCTTTTATCTAATGTAAGACAGTTGCCAAGTATGTTCTCACATTCCGAAGTACTGCATGAGAGCAGGTTGGTTCAACTCCTTCAAAGAACTGAAGCATTCATATTGTTTGACAGTATTTTTACCTCTCTGGTATTCTCTTTCCCTCCATCATTATCACCAGTTCATTGTCTCCCGTCAAATGCAAGAGTATACATCTCTTGTCTGCTTGCCAAGAAAAAGTCACTGTACAACGTATTCAGAGTGATTTATGAGATAAAAAGCAAATCAGAGGCACTGAATAACCAAACACACATATATGCAATATAATTTAATCAATTACATTATCCACTTTTATGATACACTTGTGAATTATGTTCTTTTTGCATGCATAATTAGAAGGTAGAACAGATGGTAAAAACTTAGTTTAAAGGCCTTAGATAAAGTTCTAAAATAACCATTGCTGCCAAGTGATCATTCACTGTAACAGGATACATTTTTCATTAAGCTATGTTTTTACCATAGTCTAATACACTAGATAGTAATGAGACTGTGAAAACATTACTCCTCAGGGTCTTACTCTACCAGAGTTCATTGTAATGGAATGTGAACATGGATTGGAGGACTGGAGGTGGCTGTAAGGTATATTGGCATCTCTCATTTAAGGGTACTCTAAGGAATCATCACTCTGAACAATCAAGAGGACCATCTCTGAGAAGCCAGTGCTGCTTTCAGAGAAAGGAAAACTATATCCCAATATGTAAGTATTAATGGTTTAGGCATATTCCATTCTCACGTATGGACTTTTATCAGTTTGGAGCAAAAGGAAAGTACTAAAAAAGGGGAAAATAAGCCCAGTTTAGTAGTAGTATCAGCCCATCTTACCATAACCTTGCTTGTATTTACTTCTTTCATCACTGTACAGAACATCCTACATCTGGTGTGAAAAATAAAGTGTAAAATATAAAATACATTCTTAAAGAAAACCAGTATTCTGGCATTTCTTTATGTGGGCTTTTTTTCCCTCCTTTATAAAATTTTGGCAAAACAGAAGTATCAAATTGAATCATTTGGTTTGTTTCCTCATTTCATCTGTTATTCAGTAGTTCATATTGCATTTATGATCCCTGAAAGCTTTAGTTTTAGTGCTTGTTTATATCAGAAAGCATTTGTAAAACAAGTTTGGTGGCAATTTGAAGTATAACAGCTCTTTCTCACTGGCCTCATTTGAAAGCAAATCTTTTTGTGTTCAAGTGTAATCCACTTCTGAAGCAGGTTAAAGATACATTCTTTATAGGGAATAAATGGGTCCAACAATGAACCCATGTAAAATATCCCATAGATATTTCCTTACATACTGAATGCCTAGGACAAAAACTGTCTGCTTGACACAGCCTAGCATCATCATGGGGGAGACCCAATCTCTACACAACTTTTCCATTCCCATAGCAGTGCAACATTGATGGACACACATCATATCTTGCTGGAGCCAAATAAAAGTAGTAAACGGTAATTTAGTCATTGCTTCTAGGTAAGCATGGTGGTATGTGACCTTGGCAAAGATGCAACCACATCCTTGGAAAGATCAGCCATCGCTGCAGGTGCTGACTACTTGATCAATGTGTTAGTCCAAGAGAAAGGTGGCAGGGGGTGGGGACATGAAATGTGTTGATTTTCAGGAATAATTATTAGCTACCAAGACAAAAAATAGTACAAAAGTTTTTTGCATGCTTATAAATCCCAGTGGCACATCTGCAAAAAAATGATACTACTCCTTTCAAATGCTTTAGAAAGCATGCACCAGCCACGCCTTACAAAACCATGAAAACAAACACAATACCCTTGGGGTGAATCCTCTTTTAAAATAAAGCTCATTATACCTTTGCATTGGTTACAGAACTGAAGAAGCAACAGATTTAGAACCGTAATAGTTGCCAGTTTGCAAGTAAGTATTATACAAAACTAGGAAGGTTATAGTAACAATTATTGAAATATTTACAAAGATATGCCTTATATATTTATATAGTTGGCGTGAATTGCTTTTTGCTCTATTTTGTACTGTAGCAAAGAAAGAAAAAAAAAACAAACAAAAAAAACCCAACCATAAAACAGCAGAAGTTGATTCTGACATTTTCTTATTTTTAGGATTGTACAGATGACAGATTCATTTAAATGGTTCTCAGTATATCTAAGCGGTCTACAAAAAGACAAATAAACAGCTAGTCCTACTATTTATTAATTTCACTGAAACTACAGTGTGGTGGTTTTTAATTAACATCCCAGGAGTTTCATAGGCTTTAATAAACCAAGATATTTCCAGCCTGTAACTTTTCCTTTAGTTTTTATACAACCTGCCTAGTGAACAGGGTCCAGAACTTGTCTTCATGCCATGACCCAAACATGTTTCTCAGTCATATTTCTCATCTCAGAGGAATGGTGAAATGACAGATGTATCAGGTATTGTTGAAAAACAATGTTCTTTTTAGAAAGGTTTTAAATACTAACAATTATTAAGTAAAATATTCTTATCACCAATTGTCTTCTTGGACACGTTGTATATTCAAGGCACTCATGAAGCTGGTAGCTGTTCTATATTGTATTATCTAAATATCATGCAGAGAAAGATGTACACTAATAATTCCCAATCTCATTAGTAGAAATCTAGCTAGTTAATTTCACAAGACAAACAATTAAAACCCCTTTGAAATTGCTGAATTATCTCCAGCAATAGGAAAATTTGCTTCAGGAAGCCCAGATAGCAATTGCAGGAGGAGATAAACTTCCATCTGGGGCAAGTGTGCAAAGGATGAAAAAATGCTGCAGGAAATCACAGAATTAATCAAGAACTAAAACTTGATAGAATCCTTCCTGTTCCTTTTACCCTTACTGTATACATCAGCTTATTTTTATATCCTCTGTATTCCAAATTCAAGTAAGAATGAAAGATCAGTGGATCATCTACATGTCAAGAAATGAACTAAAACTACCGTGTTTCAGTATTAGGTGGGAAACCCCATATTTATGAGATTTTGAAATTATATAATTCTTGATAGAAGTGATAAGCACAGCAATATTTTGAGCAAAGAGGCCTCTGGAGCAAAAAGTTCTAGAATTTCTCTACAATGAGAAATTCATAGCTCTGGAGAAATCACCTGCAACAGCTATGTTCTGTTTGTTCTGTAAGTCTAAACATAGAGACCTCATGAATAAAAATGCTAAATAATATGTTAAAGATCACAAAATACTTTAATCTGAGGCCATTTTCATGTTTTATTCAAAACTTTGCTGCAGATCAGAGAGAGAAACAAAAGCTGGTTACTACTCATAATGGGAGATTCCCAGGAATCTTACAGTCATCCATTCCTAACCCTGACAGTCCACAAGCTTTTCACATTCAAAGCCATCTCAGACCTTAAAACCAATTCAAGTTTGAATAGTCATTGTTCCTTCAGTGAACATGTATGATTTTCTGCAGATGGAAGTAAGGGAGGGACATTATATTGCAATGTTTTAATGAACATTGTAAGTCATTTGAAATTTCCTGATTATTCCTACTCACCACACTTTGGCTTGCAGGAGACACTCTTAATACATCCCACTGTTAATGTATATTGAGTCCAGGGGAGTCAAGCTGGCATATAGTTTCTAGGAAAGATTCAGGAATAATTTTCAAGTATATAAAGTACAGAAGTAAAGAAGCAGAAAACTGGAAAGCACACAGCCCTCTGTTTCATATGACCTTGAAACCCTTATTTTTCAAAGGAGAAAATTAATTCTGTTTTTGTTCCTGTGATTTAAATGATTGTCCCTTCAGTAATTTTAGAAAATAACATAAACATTGAGCACAAGCAGGGAGTTATTAGCACAACGGCAAACTAGTCAGCATGATTCTATTCAGGATTCCTTCCCACAAGGAAATAGAAATTGTTTTGAACATCATTTCAAACATTTTATAAATAATAGCTATCCTGACAAAGTCTTAGTAATATACTCCAGATAAAAAAAAGACTTAGTCCAGTCAGAACAAGTGTTTTTTCAGTGGGGCATAGTGTGTCAAAGAAAGGACTAAGTTTCAAGACCTTTTCCCTGATTTACTGCTACATACCTTGAACAAATGATTACATTACTGTGTGTCTCAGTTTCTTAATGTATGTAATAAAAATAATGATTCAAATCTACACTGTAAAGAAGCTTTAAGTATTACTGAGCTCTTAAATGTCATCTATTATCTTATAATGCCCTGGAGAATAGTCCGTGTGTTTAATCAGTTGAGTTTTGAGAACTCAAATATCATTTAGAAGTTTCAGTCAGTACTATGGATTAAATGTTTAAAAGTACACAGCACTTAACTCCAAGAACAGATGTCAAGAAGAAGCTTAATTTGGTCATTTTCTTATGACGTGTGTAATGGACCCACAGAAGAATCTGATGGATGAGAGGGCTGAGGAATGGAGGATAAGGGTTGCTGGCACAGGAGAAACAGGAGGCTACTAACAATGGGTCCCCGGGTCAAAAAGTTAGGACAGAAGACGAAAAAAAATAACCTGTTAAGTGTAGAAGGAGAAAGCACTGGAACAAATAGGAAGACAAAACTATCACAATAGTAAAGTCTTCAAATAAGTGAACATGGATAGGCAACACAGAACAAGAAGCTGTTTAGTGTAAACTATTAGAAAAGATTTAATAGTTGATCAGACCACATAGGTTATTAGAGAGCCACTAAAGAACAAATGGAAGCCACACTATTATTACTAGTATAAAGAAGATAAACAGAGGACGAGAAACACAGCACATTTTACATTTACACCTCTTTTTCCCTCCACTTCCTATTTGTATCTTCCTTCATTTTAAAATCTCTCATTCCTCTTTCCAGGCCTATGTTTCAGCTGTTTCCAGGCAGATTCTTTCATCTCATTGAGAACTGCATTGTGTCACCATCACAGCTTCCAATTCTACTTCTTTGGACCCACCCCAGGACCATCAGCGCATAGGAAAACAGAAAATAATTTGCAGATTTCTGAGTTACTGTGGGGACTGTAACAAGCATCTAATCCATAAACTGGCTGCCACTGAGTGGCAATAAAGAAACCAAACAGATGTTTCATGTCACGCTTATATATTTATATTGCATTCATATTTCATTGCTTCCTTGAAAGTGACAACATTTAAAAAAATGAAATGAGAGTGACCTGAAAATGTCTATAATTGCTAGAAGAGTAGAAAGTAGCAGAACATAAGCAGAGAGGAAATAAAAGCAGCTATGTAAGTTATAGGAGGGCTAAAACTGTATCTTGTGGACACCAGGTGAAAAATATAGTTTACCATACAGCAAGATCTCTGTTTATTAGAAATATAATCCACTTAACTGTTAAAGCTATCATGCTATTTTCCACACCACAAAGAATGCCAAATAGCTCATAATAATTTAAATTTAACTACTGGGTATAAGAAATGCACAGTTTGAATACATACATAATGTTCTCATCACAGTAGCGCAGTTTCTGTAAAATATCTTGGTAAACAGGAACTCATATTCTGGGGTAACTGCTGTTCTGTTTCTTCACCAGTTGAAAATAACATACAGTATTATTTCTGTTACATTCTTAGCTTTAAAAGTTGTATTAACAAAAACTAATCAATCTGTAACTTTTCACATTTTTAATATCAGTCTATTAGAACCATGAACCTCTGGAAAAAAAAACAAAAACAAACCAACAAACCACATGGTAATGTTAATTTTAGATATACTCCTGATACAAATCAAGGGAGGTAGCAGCATTCATGACTTAGTGACTGCTGTTGGTACAATAGCAACAAACAGAACATGCTGCCACTTCTTTCGAATAAAATGCTCTTCACAGACCTTAGAGAAACAAGCTTTATGCATACAATAAATAATGCAGCCTTTTCAAGTGCAGAATGTAACTAACATGAAAGCTACAGAAAATCCTCCTCCATAACTAGAGGTAAATTGCATAATCCTTATGAATTTTTTTTATCCCATTTTAACCACTGAATCTCATATTTGTAATGGAAGTTCTTAAGAGCCTTAGATCTACTTTGACTTTGCAATGTCATGTTTTTATCTTAAAACAGTTTGAGAAAAGAGAAGGATTTTTTGTGATCACATAGGACACATGGCAATCTGCACCATACATAAATCTCATCCTATACTGGAAGGGTATTCCCCCACAGTCTTGTCTGTTGCAGCCCCACAAAAAAAAAAAAAAAAGACAGGCAGACTGCTTGGTGAACTGAAATCTGGAGAAGCACAGCCATTGCTTTGATTCCTTACAAGCCTTTCATTTACTTCACACTTTTATTTATATTTAGCTTTATAGCAACTTGCTTTCTTCAGACCTTATTTACTGAAGCATTATTTTTAAACCTTTTGCTCCTCCAGCTCCTGTCTGTCCATTTTCCAGTGTTGTCAGACATATAAGGCAGCCCTTCATCTTGACCTGTCAATTGCCAGCATCTCTGCTATCTCCTAGGAGAGAGCAGCTTATTGTGAATTCTATTACTGCCTAACTACCCACATCCTCTTTGCTTCTTGTATTTCACTCCCTTGTCTGTTTTTTCAGACTTTCCTCCTTCATTTTAAAGACTGTCAAACAAGATTTCTGACATATTCTACAGATTCACAATGATCAAGATGTGTTTTGCATCTCCACAGAAGTCACTAACACCCACTATTCAACTCATACTTCCATGTTTCCTGCCAAGTGTAAACACCTATTTAAGAAGATCCCTGCATTCAGAGTGCAACTTACATTAAGTATTGTAGAAAAACCTGATCATATAACTAGTTTTATTTTTGTTTCCTCAAGCTGAAATACTGCAGTAATAATATATAAACTTAATTGTTTTTTCCTACATTGCCTATATTAGTCTTGTCTAGCTATAACTTGCAGTTCGGCAGTCAGTTTCTGACCACGGGCTGTTGTGGGATTTTTAATTTCCTACAGAACATAAGCTCAGTTCTGATGTCCCTCAGATCATTTCATTCTTGGCCTAGCAGTGTTCCTAATCTACATGCTGGCACTTAGAGGCCATATTCTTAGGCAATCTTTGCATGCCCCTGCATGGATGGCAATACTCAGCTCTATCTTTCTTCAACACCTTCTGTCCCTCAGGCATTTTTATTGTTGTTAAATCCTTTGTCTGATCTCTGCTACTGGATATGTTGTAACTCTTTCCATCTGAATTCAACAGCAGCAATGACAAAAAAAAAAAAAAAAAGCAGATTGTTCTTACTGGCAAAGGTTGTTTAGCTGTTATTTTTCTCTTTAGTACATAACCATTACTGTATTTAACATTCAGTCCAAATATGAAAAAAGAAGAGAAGAGTGCTGCTAGTCAGGTGATTGATATTTAAGGCTTATGTCCATTCTATTAATTTATCTTTATCCAGCTAAGAAAGATCAATTGCTCTTTTATTATCTGGATAATGATATCTTGGGATATGTTTTTATTTTTTACAGCAAGATAGCTTGTGAACATGTCCATATTTCCAAAATTTTTTGACAAATTCAAGCTAATAAAAAATTTGCTTTTGCCAATGTCTTCTCAGGAATTTTCTAAACCATTTGTGTTCAACAGTCAAGTTTATTGCTGTTTGTACAGAGGAGACCTGAAAAATATATCTGCACCCTGATTTTTTAAAAGGGAGCACAGAATAGACCACAAGTCACAGGAAAGATTGAGAGAAGTAAATCTTGAAGCTAGGTCTCCTAACAGAACATGTGTCTCACTTATGACACACATAATGGGTTAAAAGTAGGTTGTCTTGCTAGAGTACTAGTAATACAGCTGGATAAACCATATGTAGCAAAGTGTTTAGTCCACTCATAAATCCCTTTTATTGCTTTGAATATCAATCCACAGAATATACTTTTTACAATGTAGCAAACTTTGGAAACATTTTAACATACAGTTTTTAAGAACCGCTACATCTACCTTTTTCTAGTGTTTATTTTTTTCAAAGTTTTTTCATCATGTGTTTGGCCAGTCAGTTCTTTGTCTAAGCTCTTATTGAACTCAATTAAAAAAATAATCCGAAAACATAATACTCTGAATCAAGGGGGAAAAAAAAGCATTAGATTTTACAAGGCATAGACTTTAGATTTTATAAGATTTTGTAAGGTCTCGCATGGCCCTTACAATTCTAAAACTACTGCCCATTTTCCATTTTTATATTAATACAGCAAATTGAAAATTTATTTATATTCTTGTGTTGATGCTGTTTATCCTTATTAAAGATGCAACAGTCTTCTTCGTCGTTCATACATGTGAATATACATTTCCTTGTCATGATTTTCATCTAGAAGCCAGAAAGTACAGCCAATTCCAACAATAACACAAATTGCAGTGTCATCACCATTGTGAAAATTCAAGCATAGAAACTTCTACTATAGAGGATCACATTCATCTATGTCCATGCTATGTTAAAGCATCTCATAACTGCAGATGATGATTGCAGCAGTCTGTCAGTGTCTGGGTTCAGCAAAAGCCATCTGGATGAGACATGGCACAATAATTTTCTCCACCATCTCAAAAATACTTACAGCTGAGCTCTTCCTCTTTTCAACATAAGAAAGTAGTTGAATGCTTCTAACAAAATAGATTGTCAATGTCCAATTTATTTATTCCATGCAGTATCTGAACATATCGCATACCACATAAGCTCCACAGTTTACGTTTACCAACAGATGTTTTTTCTTTCTGAAGCAGATGGTATATTGAGTGTTCGATGACATAATTCACATTTGCATTATCAGTCATGAATGCTAATGCATTCTATGAAGTGAGTTTTGTGTTTTGAGAAGATATTTTTATTAGTCAAAGCATCTTTGCATTACCTAACTATTTGATTTTTACAATCAAGGAACCTTTTTTTTTAGTTGCAGAGAATAGTAAGACTTATTTTACCTAAAGGTAAGAAAAAAAAATGAGGAAAAAAAGGGGGGAGGAGGGGGTTGGAGCTAGAAATAACACTTCATTATTACCTTTGTTTGATCTGTGCCTACTCACTCTGTGGTTGTTAAATATTCAACTTCAAAGACAGAATTACTTTTGTAAGAATTCTTAATTTTCTAAGCTATGAGCTAATAGTGTGTAATACATTTTCAGAAAGAAAATTCGATAAACTTACTACATGAAGTCATCACAGGCATAAATAAAGTTAAAGAATTGCAAGTCGAACACAATGTTGCCAGATAACGTTCATAACTTCAGTGTTTTGGGGCATGATGATGGTCCTCCTAAATAAATTTTAAAAAACCAAAACATACACACAAAACAAAAACAAACAAACAAACACACACAAAAAAATAAAAAGGGGGGGGGGGGAAACAATCTCAAACCAACCAACCAAAAAACCAAACCAACCAAAAAAAAACAATCAACAAAACAAACAACAGTCCAAATTGTTTCAACAGTCCAAATTGGTTTGGATTTTAATCTCAATTTATGTTATTTTTTCCATTATTTTCAGAATGCCACTAAGAAGCATCTGGAATACCCTGCTAAGTAACTTCCTAAAAGGGGTAGATCAAATAATATATGCAGGTCCCAACAGTATTCTGGTTTTACAATATGCAAGGTATATTTTCACATATATCAGCTCTCTGCTTACTTTCTGACTATGATTACAGATTTTCCTTGATTCAAACAAACTGCTTATTATCAGATTACTTTTTTTCATCCAGGAGTTTCATCCCACACAGATACTGCAAGTGTAATCCAATTCTTTTGCTGGCATAAATGAGACCAGCCTTCTTTAAAGACAGTAGCTTTTCATCAGTTTAAAATCAGCGCCATAGGAGCTGAAACAGGTCTCCTGATTCAGCAGGCTACAGTCTGATTTGTGCTGGGTGAGAGCGAACATCTTATACATGTAAGTCAACCAGTGCCCAACACTGCCGTTAGGTGTCTTAATATTTGGAGATTTTTTATAACTTGCTTGGTTTTGCAAAGAAATGACTGGAATATTTAATTGAGCACTAAGGAGTTAAGGAAGTGTCATACAAATTGGGAAACAACACATATCAAAGAAAGGACACAGCAGTGGAAAAACCACTGATCTGATGTGGCAATGCAATTCCTAATAATACTCTCTAGGTCATCTTTGTATGAAGAGCAAAAGATAAAAACGTGACTTTTTCTTTTTACGTTAAGAAATCAATACAACAGCACATGTATGAATCACATATAGAAAGCTAAGAATTTTAGGCTCAAAATTCTGTAGCTTTAGAGAACACAGTGATATCCTATCATAGATATATCATCATTTGAGATTATGCTATCTCTGCTTTTCGTTAGACTATTTACAGTAAATTCAACCAGTACTCATCATTATATGGCTGTGTGATCTTTTTCAAGAGATAAAAAGGAAAAAAGAGGAGTTTTCCCCATTAACACAAGTAAAAAGTTTGGAGATAAAAACCAAACCAAAACAAAAGCAGATAAAAAACAAAACAAAACCAGACCCTAAGTAAAGCTGCTATGAGATGGTAACTTAAAATGGTGATGATACAATTTTATTCTTCATTCACTCTAAATCATATTAGACAGGGCCTCACATAGAAACTATTGAATACATTTCTCTATTGATACAGACCTAGCGTCTCCTAAAGTAAATTTACAATTTCTTTGCTCTGTTATTTCAATCAAAATCTCCCTAGACCTAATAGTTTTCAACAACCCCTAGCTCTTGCCAATATTACAATTTAGATTTTAGTATCAATACAGTAGTTAGTCTGAGGGGATTCTGATGGAGAATAAAAGGTTTTGTTACAAGAAAGAGCTACCCATGACAGTATTCCTTTTCATTTGGTAAACCTCTGACTATAGAAAATTATTTTCTCTGTTCTTACAAAATTCATGCGGTTTTTTAACGTGATTTACTTCTTGTAAGAAACACTTTCCAATTAACTCCTGTTTCAATAACTATCAGTGCTATTTGCTGCTTTATAAGGAATTGCTGAGATTATATAATCTTGAAGCTGGATACTTTTGAAGATAGTATCCCCCTTTCCCACCAGTAGAAAATAATTACCCATAACAGCAGTTTATCAAGAGTAGCCCATGGAGATAGATTTCTTATCATACTATGAGGTTTTACGTAATTTGTTTTTCTTGAACTTCTTCTCTCAGGTGGGCCTCCATTACTGTTTTACAAATATTACAAACTTATCTTAAAATTTGTAACTCATAATAGCTTATCATTACTCATTTTCATTATTTTTGCCCATTTGTCTGTGACTAATTTTTCCTACTTTAGACATAAAAGTTTGGTTTTGAAGGAATTAGTCTGTACCCACATTACTTACTGAGCATGAGAAGTACCTGTTTCTAGGGGGATTTACCACATCTCATTGAGGTTCTTTTGATTTCTTAGGGACTGCAATAATTGTAATATTAAGTTCATCACTGACATCTCTGATTAGACTTCATACCCGTCCATCCCTTCCTTATATTGGAAGAATATTTATTCTCTGTTCAGCATTTCTACTTTTTAAAAGCTTATAAACCTTAATCTGCTAGAAAGTTTGTACAGTCATTAAACTTCAGTTCAGATATTTTTTGAGACCTTTTTTTGTGTTTATTTGTAGTTTTTAAGTTTTAATGGATAGTCACTTATCACCTAGTGCAGATTGTCTTAGCAGCAGTCTGTCACAAAAATTCACAGTGGAATGGCCCACTCCTCTACACTTCGATGTTTTAAAAAATCTTTCCCTGTATAAACACATGTACCACAGTGGCTTGCAGCATCATTTTTAAAGTTCATTAGGTCCCATTTATTTGCATCTAACAGAAATTTAATTAAAGATGTTCAATATCCCACTTTCTGGTCATATGCAGTCCAAGGGAACCAAGGGGTCCTTCAGGCAAGCAGGTAAAGAAAGTGTTTGTGAGCCCATTCAATGGGAAGCAGGAGAGCACTTGTTCTGTGGTTGATGGTGGAGTTCTTCAGATATGTTTCCCCTTCCCCTAATGAAGTCAGATCTAACTGGGGTCAAGGGGTGAGACAGAATGGGAGAGAAGTATCCATTTTCCATCTGCAATTCTGTCATGTTGTCCATACAGATACTGACATTTGTGGTATTTGGCTTCTTTCTTAGTGTTGGTATCATGAAGAATTCAAATTATATCATCCATCATTTGTCAGGAGCCCTGCAACAGCTACAGCCCTGCAACTAGTCTGAAAGGGTTTCCATAAGAACCACCTCACACTCACATAATGCCAACACAAAAAATACTTTCTATCACCCTTTAGCGCACTTAAAAGCATAGTGCAAAATGCCAAAATCTCAGATACCTTAGTTTATTTTAAAACACAGAAGACAAAAACTCACATATCATTGTATAGTTTAAACCAAAACACGGGGCTTTGAGGAGCATTGAAGCAATAGATTCTAGCTATCCTGCTCAACACTGTCTCTTTGATTGTCTAAGTTTCAGAGAAGCACAAAAGCAAAATTTCCTAGCCATTGTATATTGAAGTGTGGAATTCATAGAGTAAAATTATGGAAGCCAGAGGATAACATGGTCTTTTGATCTATCCTTAGGCTACCAAAAATGGAAAACTTTCAGACTTGTATCACAAGCAATAGTTTTTCCAACTGCAGAAACACTCCTACCTAGTCACGCAGTTATGTAACTTTGTCAAGCTCCGTTTTTGAAGCTAGAAAAATTGCTTGGCTTCTCTGCCCAGCTGTGAAGACAATTCCAAATTATCTCTATTTTAGTGGTTAGAAACATGTAAAGATTACTATTTTATCTTCTGAGTGTTGGGATAAGGGTTTTATAACTTGTTTTCCCCCCCATGTTGCAACCACCAATTTTTGAAATATAATTGACACTTCCCCTGGCAAAGAAATGACCTAGTCTTTAAAAATGGAGACGTTTCTTGCTATTTTCTATTATATTTTAATGCATACCTTCTTGAAGAGAAAAAGATACTGAAGCTAACAGAAAATTTAGGATAATATAGGTGTAGTGTATATACATATAGTAACAAATGCATGAAATAATACCACTCTTGCTAGGAAAACTTTATTTAACAGAAAAGCTTCTGAGTCATTTCATATAAATGTTTTTCCCTTATAGCTTCAACAATTATGGCAAAGGTATTGGGAAAACATAATAATTTCTAAAAATCCCTTTGAATTAAAATGTTGATTTGGAGATAATGCACTACAAAAGGCAATAAACCATGTAGCAGTATTTTTTTTGCTGCACAGTCACGAAGGAACTAGAATCAAACCCTGCAACAATAAGTAATAGTAGCTTATTTTTCAAATAAGTGTGTTTATTTACAAAAACACATTAAACTGTGAGCCTTCATACTTACCCAACAGAAGCTCTCCCCACCATAGTCAGTCACCAGCTGTAGGTATGATTTGTTCTGATCAACCAGGTGATATAACACTTACCTGAGGCACTTGGGATATGTAGTTCAGTAACCCCCACAATGCCACTCATGTGGATTTTCTGTATTATCAGTACTATTTGTTTGGAGGCATTAGGTGAAAATTAATGTTAGATTTTATGGGTTGCCTATATTACACATTTATTGAAGAAGTCATTAAATATATTTTTTAAATAAAGTATTCTAAAGGGTTTTGAAAGGCATTCATGGAGGACAGCCTTCCTTACTTATGTTCTAACACTGTGTGAGGTGATACCAGGACAGAAAACATTCAGCTTTAGCAGAGCACCTCAGGCCATGGTGGCATGATGTATATTTTCACTGTATTCCACACAACCTTCAAACAAGGAAATGACTATGCAAATTGAAAGAAGCAAAGACAAGTGAGAAGATGAGGAACAAATAGAAGTTTGTAAATTATTTGTGAGGTTTGTGTTTTTAATGTTTGATGTTTAGGCTGGCATTTATTTTGGCCACCGCAGAGTCACGTTCTAACTACAAATCACTGTAATGTCAAATACAGGAAAGAGAAGCTGAACTGGCAGAGTGAAATGGAAATGTGGAATATATTATCCATGTGGACAGATTTGGGAATCTAAGTATCAAGAGCAGGTGCTCCAGAGCAATCCATTGTAGCCACCTGAGCAAGATGTGAGGCTATGCATGCACAACAGAATTATGGTAGAGATATAGGACACCTGAAGACACTTAATTACCCCACTCAATGATATAAATTTTTAGTTAAAAATAAACAGACCAAATCCAGAGTTAGATTTTTACAGACTTAATATTATAATACCACAAATCATACAAAAGAAGCTGTAAACAAGCACTAGACAATTCGTTCTAAGTAAATTAGCTCTTAAAGGGACAATACTAACTGTGACTGTGAACTGATTTCTTTTCCTGAGGAGCTTCATCAGCAAAAGCAAGTTACATCTGATGCATCCTGATTAAAATAAAAGTCATGTAGTATATCTGCACAGCAAAGGCAAAGATTACTTTGTTTTCTCTGTAAAATGAAATATTTGAAAAAGCAGCATTGTCTCCTAGCTAAATTGACAGCAATGCCAACAGAAATTTAACCTCTATGGAAGGTTTTCAAGGCTCCCTGTCTTCATTTGTTTATGTGACTTCAATTAACCTTTTAGACCCAGAAGCTGATTATTTTAACTGCAGTTGCTGAAGGAAACTATTGTAGAAAGAAATAGCTGTTCAAAAAGCAAAATAATTTATTTCATAGAAGAGAATAAGATACTCTTACCTGAGAATTAAAAAAAATTCTGCCCATAAACTATAGAAAACACATTTCATTGGGAAATTATAACATACAGATCTTTGGGTTTGTTTTTCTAAAGTTCTGGAGTTATTTATGTAAGGTAGCAGAAGTTCTTTAGTTTCTAGTAGTTTGCATAAAGTCTGTGTGACTTCAAGTTTATAATGCCAGCTGTATGAACATTTAGGTTGCCTGGATTTACATTGTTGCAGAGTGGTGTAGTTGCAATAAGGTCTTCCTTTAGTATATTATAACACCCAGATTCACCAATGACATTAATCTAAACATATCTCATTGCTTTTGTCTTAAGAAATTTGTAGCAAATCATTTGCATGATTGAGCATTTGAATTTGGTTGGTTGGTTTTTAATGTCTACATTAGGTTGCCTATACAATGTATGTCATACCATGTTTGTCACGGGAAACATTATATGGTGTATTCAAGAAGAGATAAGTTACTACATGTGATGTAAGAAATACCATGGTTTTCTTTTTAACCTTTACCTATTATTTTTCCCAGAGATAGAGTCACTGATCAATTTTTAGAGAGTTAGAATGTAGATGCTTATAAAACCAATGATCCTGCTCTTCCTACTTGCCAAATTGCCTTGGCATAGAAGCAAGAGAGGAGGGACAGATATTTTAAAAATCAGCCTCCAGGATGAATTAGTTTTCTATGATTTGTTTCTGATGAACAAACTACCAATAACTTATTTCCTCTAGGTGCTTTCCTGTTAATCATTCTAGCAATTTAGGAGATATTAAATGCACTGATCTGAAATTCTCCCTTCCCTTTCTCCTTTTATAAACAGCGGTCTATGCTTTTTACAAGTGTTTGCCCTTTTCTATGGCCCCAGGCCTCACCTGTCCTTCATTAGTTCAGAAGCATCATTACCATGGACTCCCAACAGTTCCACCACACTGTAGGGAGTTTTCAGTATGCTCATGGATCCAGATATGCTCAACTGATAAAGGTTTTATTTCTTTTAACGGGTTTCATCCCAGTTCTCCTATATGAATTTTTTTCTAGTTATGGTCTCAGGTGACAACTACCATCAAGAATCACTGATGTCATTACAGGACTGAGACTGTTCAGAATTGTAGGACTAGATGTAACTGATGCGGAAAGTGTCACGTTACAATTCAGAGTTTATTTACTAAAAACTGAATTCATGCTTTTCTGGCTCTGCCATTGCAATGCATGATGAGTTTGGCTAGTGCTATCAGGGATGGTCCTGCATAGAGTAGATATGATAGTGACTGGGGTATCAGCTTCTTCAGCAGGAGGTGTTCATAACAGAAGCTATCTTCTTCATAGTCAAACCATCCTGATCATCTAATATGACCTGTTAAATCCAACCCTTCATTTAACAATTCCATAATTATTTATAATACCTGACCCAGTGTTCAAAAAAACAAAAGTTCAGAAAAATTGAGAGAAGGAAAAGAACAAAGTGATATGCTGTTTTCTTCCAATCTTGAGGGAGCTGACAGAATTTGTGTTTGGTACCTTCTCCCTCACAGGTGGTATAATCATAAGTGATGCATAGGCAGGCAAGATGGGAGTTATTTCATTATGTGGAAATCAGAATGTTTCATGTTTCCTCTGTGGCCTAAAGTATGCAGAAACAGCAAAACTGGAACGTATAATTTCTGATAAAAGTTGGCCAAGTAGAAAGAATATTTAGATAAAGTACCATAGCTTTTGTTCTCTTCCTCTAGGACTGAAAAATGTCCTTGCTATTTAAGTGTCAGCATCCTCATGCAAAACATAGAGAAGGTGTTTCATATATCAGCACAATAAAGTAGGAAGCAATTTCAGTGCTCTCTAGTTAGAGCAATTTAGAAATTAGTGATATATTTTCGGCTCAGTTAGCAAAACTGCACTTAAAAAGGACAGTTTTATTGGTGCAGGCAAAAATAAAATTCCATGCTGTTATCACATTTTTCTACATCTCTGAGTGAGGTTTTAGAATAGTTTATGATGCAGTCCTCTAACAGTCCATTCCTTGATTAAAAGGAACCAGTAAATACATTCAGCATACTTTTTCTTAGTATCAAAACTGTCATGTAATTGTATGTGTAAAAACAAACCAAACCAAGCAAACAAACAAAAAACAAACCAAAAAAACCCCAAAACCCACTAACCCAAAACAAAACAAAAAAAGTCTTGCCTACATTTCTAGTAATGGTATCAAATTAGGTTTAAATTATGGAATTTGGAATTTAAGTTGCTTGTACTTAAACATTAGGATTATCACAAATTATAGAGTGGATTCACAGTATAGCATGAATTCCTGGTAGTGTGGTAGAGCCATTCTTGTTTAGCTTTTGTTTCAGGTTGTTCACTAAAGTTTAGGAAATCTAGTCACTATCTGAGAGCCTGATGGGTGTGTGCACTGAGATCCTTGTAGCAAAAACTGATCCTTTGTTCAGAAATAACCTTCATTTCCCTACCATCACTTTGGAGCCTGATCCTGTAACATTTTATCCTAGGTGAATAGATACACTAAACCGAATGAGAGTATTTCTTCATGGATACAGTAGATATAGAAAGTGCCATGCATGAACTTTATCCGAAAAGATTTGGGCAACAAATAAATAGAATTTAAAGTGAACTAACATTTTCAAAATGTTTTTATAGCGTTGAGGCTAGCCATGATGAATGAATACATTTCACAAAAATACAGCTACAGAAATAGGGGGTTGCATATAAAACCGTATATTGCAAGCTTTGTTAATATTTGTACCATCCTGCCTATTGTACTAGGTAAATCATCCTTTGGGGAAGCAGCTTCTCAGAAGTTTCTTGTTTCATTTTCTCTTACCAGCAATAGCTTTGGCATTTGCACTCTAAGTCATTCATTCTGTAGTTAAGCACTATGTTCTGAACCTTGGCATATTTTTCTTACACATACGTAGAACTTTCAAGTCTATATTGCCATGGAATATTTACATGAAATATTGCCATCATTTGAATATGGAAAGCCGTTACTATGAGCAACAATTGTTGCATGCAGCCCTGTCACTGCCATTCTCCCTGTCATGCCAAGATGTGAAAGCCTTAACAGAGATTAAAAACGTTCAAGCTTCTAAGAAAGAAAATTATTTAACCAGTCTGTGTTCTAAATTAGCTTTATTCTAGAAATTACAAATAAATGGTCAATAGTCCAGGGAAGTGGTTGAATCATAATCCCTGCACGTGTTCAAAAGTCGTGCAGATACAGTGCTTATGGACATGGTTTAGCAGTGGACTTGGCAGTATAAGGTTAATGGTTGGACTCAATGATCTTAAAGTTCTTTTCCAACCTAAACGATCCTATGATTTTCTTATTCTAGTCAAACAGTTCAGGTGAACTTCTATTTCAGTGCATATATATCTGCTAATAAATAAATTTCCATCTATCTAAATCAGCACAGACAAAAGTTTTCACCTTGGAGCAGCCACCAGCCCGACAGTTAAAGCAGTTGTTTTCATACAGGTTATGATTCAAATTCCTGCCTGAGGACCATCACATCACACAACCTGAATTTCTTTAGTCCAAATAAGTACTCCAAATTTGTAGTATTTTTTCCTCACAGTTGAACATCACTACTGAATTATTCCACTTTTCCTTTTCACAGTCCTTTCCTGTGAAATGATTTTTAACTATCGCTGAATCCTCAACTTGTTCACAGTTTTTGCAGAGTGGTGCCCTACCTGGAAAAACATTACAGCTCAAGCCTCAACTTGCTGAGATTGCCAGACTAATTACTGCCTAAGTCATTAAGCGTTATAAACAGTAGCAATTTTATATATGGATTCAGCAAAACACTTCAGAAATTCAGTTAAAGATAAGCATGCATTTCAGTAATTTTCAAACTCAGCTCAAATATTTTGTATTATTTAGATATTATTACTGTCATAGCTGTATTTTAATAAGCAAGTTTCATTGAAGTTTAGCATTCACAGGAATGCTAAATTCCTATCACAAGCAAAAATCTCACCAGTTTCAAGTTTTCCCTCAAAACCAAGCTTTTTATTACCTCTTTTTACTCCCATGTAGAAACTTCATAAACTAAACCAGAAGAGATTGGAAAAACACTTCTTTTCTAGGAACATCTGCATGTATAATTGCTTCTAACTAACATACATTTAATTTTTTTTAGTTGTCATAGAGATGCATATTTTTTATATATATCTAAATAAGTTTGCAAGATAGGCAGAAAGACCATCGATGCCAAAGGATCAGTGTACACTGGCAAATCATTTTAAGCATTCCTTTCCCATGGTTCGACATAATCCAAGCCAAGATGTGCAAAGATTTCTTCCTCACTTCCAGCTTTGAGAAAGATCCTCTGTGAAAACAATAAAAAAGAAGGATGTCGATAAGGATGTTAGAAGGAAATTTCAATTGATGTTTTCTGCTGTTAAAAGGAGTTAATTTTCGACAGTTCTACCCATTTTATCCTCTACAGAATACACTGTCTTCATCAGTTTGCTGACCTTGAAATGTGAAAGCAAGTTAAAAAAATAATTCCAATACTACTTCATGCTTTCAGTTGTAATGATATTTACAACTCTTAGTTTTGATTTATTTTTTTCAATACTTTGTGCACCAGTATTAGAACTAGAACTCAAAACTTACATTTCCTTTCTATGAGGGTCAATAGCTTGACTTTTTTCATAAAATCATCAAAGTTTTTAAAATTAATAT
>JAAGNO010031156.1:51277-87355 GCA_033439905.1 Ceryle rudis
AGAACTGTGTACATCAAAAAGAATTGAATAAAAGTTTAAGACAGCACCCTTTTTACCTGGATATGAGACATAAATGTGGTCGCTATTCTTTGCAGTGATCAAACAACTTTTTTTTTTTTGCATACATACTCCTAATAAATGTTTTACAGTAAAAAAACAGTTTTGGTTTTTTGTATCTGCACTTCTGATAATACAGGACAGTATTCTTGTACAGGAACAACCCACAATCCTATCTCCCCTAAGATGACTGATAAAGTACATGGCCTTATGCATTCCTTTCATCACTGAAGTACAGTATTAATAAAAAAACTGCTAAGGTAAGTGTATACTTAAACAGTGAAGCCTCACCATTTAGATAAGTTTGGAAGCAAGAAGGAACTCACTTCTATTGGAAAAAAATACTTAATATTTCAGAAATTCCTGAAATATTTGAAGTTATGTCTCAGTCAGTGTTCATCTCCAAACTATCTCAAACTCCAGTGTCATGAAATCGTCCAGAGTTAACGTTTCATAATCTAGATTTTCTTTCTACTGTGAAATAGGAGAGACAGTCTAGAGAACTACCCACTGATTAAATCCACTGAGACAGGAAAATCTCTGACTGCCATAAACTTTAGGAACATTTGTGCCAGCACATCATCTTACTTGCCAATGAGCGCCTCTAGGTGCCTAACCCATGGGAGTCCATAACTTATCAAAGCAGGCCCATGGTATGGTGGAGCAATTTCTGGTACCAGAGATTCACAGTTTTTCTCTGTGGTCTTTCCTTGCTCTACTTCATTCCCTGATCTGGATGGTGCTTCCCTGTCTCTTATTTCCTTTGTGATCACATACCTCAAAGGACAGAGAAAGCAACAGTTGGCATATTACTGTAACAGGCAAATCCTGCTTCTGGTTACTGACACTTCACTCTTTCATCTTTCAGTCCCTGTTTTACTTATCAGTCAGCAGAGAAGATGATCAACACTGGTAGAAAAGACTTGGGGATGCAGTTTGGCCATGCAGTATGGCACCAGAGCATGCAAAGGCTATGTAACGTTGTCTGAGCTGCTGCATCAATGGAAGGAAAGCAGAAATAACAAGCAAAACCACTAAGCCCAGGGCAGCATCATGCTGTATCTGAAATATGCTTGTTTATCATCAGTAAAATTCACCTCATCAGTTGGTACCTACTGGCTTATTGTTATTTTCCATCAGTCCCATTCTTTCCATTGTATGATCCATAACTCAGTCCTATCAGGAGCCACAGTTTTGCCAAGGAATAATGAAGAATAGAACCTCTGAAGTGAAATGTAACATCAATTGTCATCTGGATTCAAAATTTATCAGGGATTCAAGTAAATCAGAAACTTGTTTCTATTTTAATGTAGGGTTATTTGAAATCTGAAGTTCTAAGTCCAACTCTACTCTCATCTTTCACTGACACTGTTCAGCTACAACATCCACAGTAGTCAAGGTGGCAGCTTTCCTAACAGCTATTTTTCAGTGCCACAAAGTAGAATGAAAGCCAGATTAACTGTGCTAGAAAGATTATGAAGACTAAATTAGATAGTAGTGGTTAGATGCTCCTGACTGAATAGAGCCAGAGGCTATCAGTGTTCCCTTGAGCTTGGGAGGACAAAAAGGACCAGAAAGGACAGAGTACAAGGTTCCAATTCTGCTCTTACAGAGTTTTCTACCAGCAAAGCAGGTATTTAAGAGCTGTTCTGGCTGATACCCTCTTGAAACCATCCAAAGTTACTAAGGCATTTATCTTTCCTAGTAAATTATTGCAATACATTGAAGTAATATGGAGTATTTTCACTGTTTTATTTGGAGACAGTTCATCTTTAATTAGACAAAACCAATCTTAATAGACAAATAATTAGTTAATGATAATTATGGCAACATGAAGTAATGTGTTTTGTGTTATTAAGCAAAATATATTACAAAAGCAGAAAGTAACTTTCTAAAGTTGTATCTGTTTCTGTAATGTTCTGTATCAATATGTACAGTGCAGTCTTCACAAATAGTGCCTTGCCACACTCAGAAGCTACTTGCTCATCTTTAGCATTTATATTCCCCAGATTTGCATTTGCAGAACTTTCCGGTAGCAAGTGCACTTTACCCAAACCAAAACCACTGAAACACAGTCTTTCACCCTGAGGTCAGTAGACATTGTATTAAGCTCTACCATAAAGGCATAGATATCAGATTTCAGAAAGTGATGCATTCCATACGGATCAGATATTTTTTTATTAAGTTCACAGTGAAAGTACTTAACAAGGTATATGAAATTGTTATCACTTTTCCATAATGAATTCCACTTATATAAGATAATTTTCATATTCAAACACACCATATCAGAAATTTGAGGGAACAGTTTGGCCCATTGCTTCAGGGACTTTTCTTTTTTTCTTTAAATCAAATCAAAATACAAACATGATATGCTTTTTTGCTTTGATAACTGTAATGTAAAAACAGTCCCAATTTTTCTAAGGTATTTTTCCCTCCACCATGAAGTTCTCAACATATGAATATTTAGACTCAGAGACAGGGCCCCAGACAACTATAGAGTATTGTTGAAGCATGAAAAGATGAAAATAATCACATATCCATAATGAACTGATAGTTCAAAGTTGTGTCTGCAATAGAAAAGATTGCTTATAAAGCAATCCTTTTTAATAAATAATTTAAAATATTTTAAAAATAATCCTTTTTCCAAGAAAGTTCAAATGTCAGATCCTAGAATACACTGACCAGGGGAAAACTGATCCTTTTTCATATAGATAGGAATAGAAAAAAAATGGTCAAAAAAAAAGAGTTCTTGAAGAAAATAAAGAAAAGGAAAGAAGACACTGATAACTGTCCATTGGGTAACAATACTGTGGATATTTTGTTCATAGACTTTATCCTGGGAGGACAGGATTTTAGGGATTTGGGATTTTTATCAGCTTGTTTTGTTTTGTTTTTGTGGTTGTTTTTTGGGGGGTTTTGGGGGTTGCTCTTTTTTTTTCTTGTTTCTTTGGGGTGTAGACGTTTTTGGGGTTTTGTTTGTTTGTGGTTAGGGTGGTTTTTTTTAATTTTACTATTACGAAGAACAAAAGAGGACAATCCATACACATACACTACTACAAAAGAGTAAAACAAGAAAAAGAAGTCTTGTAGACAGATGTTTAGATACTCTTTAACAGTAGCTCTTCATATCTCTGGGACCCCAAATTGCATCCCATTTCTTTTGTTCTGTCACTTTATGTTTTTCTGCAAGCAAAACTCATTTAATTTTCTTGACAGGGAAAATTTCTAATACAAAGTATCTGATGCTGAATACCATTCTCAGCAGCTACAAGCCATGTTTCTAAATGAATCACTAGCTGCTATCTGCCAACTCCCTTAGCAATGTGTCATTAATGATAATCATAATCTATGATTTTCCTTCTTCGTCAATCTATGCAGAGTTTATACATTGATGTAAATTTTATTATTGCATTCATTACTGTTCTTTCTTCCTTTTTTCTTTCTTTTTTCTAAAGAGAAGTAATGAACTGCTTGCTTAGTTGCAATTTTTCTTCAGCTTCTTACTAATATTGAGGAGATCCAAGACATACTCAGTCAACATCAATCAGACTTAGAAAAACCAATGCTCTAAGCAGCTGATATCACCCTGCTCTTATCCCATTTAATCAATTCTGTTATTTCAATGGATGTAAATATTACATTTGTGATTGCAAACATGACCATTAGCTATACTTAATGTAGAACAGCTGCCATCTAAATGTTTTCTTATGTGCACTGCTACCTCTTATTTTTTGTTTTGACATTAATGATCAATAATACTTTTGATGAAAGAGAAGTAGAGAGCAAAGGCACAGAGCTAGCACTGCTTGATGATATCCTAAAGTAGCAATGCCAAAGTTCAAGCAGATGTTAAACTGTTGTCACTTGGTTTCATCTCACATTTTAATATGATGAAGCCAGCAAAACAAAACTGTTACTCAGTAAAGCAGAATCCTAGTGTCAGTTATATATATATATCACCATTGGCCAGCAGCACATTTCTTTTGGGGCATAAAGACTGATTTTACTGATCTTATATATACGACATTTAAATAATTGGAAAACATTGAATGCACTAGAAAGTACCTCAGACCTCTTTGTCTCTTCCAGTTTTTGAGTACCTTCTTTGTCTCTTTAACCCACTTCTTGAGTAGTCAGTCCAATGTAAGTAGGTTGACCCTATGCATCAAGATTGGAAACCTTAAAAGATAGTTAGAAATTATTCTGATAAAGACATAGAAGAAATGATCTCAAGAAATCAGAAATTACTAGAAAATTACTGTGCACAGGTTCTTGATTTTCATAACACAAAGGATCTTTCTATTATGTGAAAATTTAGGCCACTGGATATGCACTGTTCATGTATTAAGCAACCTGTACTTTCAGGGAAACTAGATAAAGTCTTTAGGCTGTCAAAATGAAACTATACAGCTTAGATACCCAGATCACTTTTGCCTCTACTGTGGGCATTTGTCTTTCTTTCCATTGCTTGGTCAGATGGGAAAAATACTTCAGCGATAATGACCTCCTGACACTGCACTGAACAAAACAATACTTTGCTGAGGTTGCTCACTCAGGTGACATAGGAGCAGTTGCTTTGCCCACAACTGCTCTGCCAGCTTTGTGTACACACAAAGTTCCTGAAACCAAATCTGCTCTTGCTCTTCATCAGTATTATCTCAGACTTCCTGAAAGGCACGCATTTAACCAGATTTCAAGTAGACTGAAATAGCTTAGTAATAACAGTGTGTTGCAAAGTACCAAATTGAGTGATTTATTATAATTGAATAATACTATAAATAACTCAGCCTGTCACCATGGCATTTCATTAATATTTTCCCCATCTCAAGATGAACTGAGGAAGTTAGTTTGATTAAAAGTACCTCAAAATAAAAGTCAGTAAGACCATGTAGACAGTATGTTTGATGAAATGGGATTAATGGCTCCAAACCAGCAGAATGTGATGGAGAACAAAGTACTCCAAGTTTATATGTACAACATATACATGTGTAACTGATCTGAAGATGAGACACACGGTGGAAATTTGATTAATTTCTTTCTTTAAATCCTTATCATGCTTTGTATTAGCCGAGAAACTAGAATTAACTATGAAGATTTCTAGATGAGTACTGGCCCAACTCTATACATTATTTGAGCATTTATTCTTGAATAAGTCACAGCAAAATTGCGCCCTTTCAAAGACCAAAGCATTACCTTCCATATCCCATTTTCCCTACTCTTTTCATAGTGCTGACTTTTATTAGCTTTACAGATGTAATTAAGACCAAATGTGGTCATCCTCCAGTGGATTTCATTATCCTTTGGAAAACTATGACATTGAGTAGGAGGCACCCTCCCTCCTTTTGCAAGAGACCTTGAAGGGCCATAATCTTTAACATCTGTCCAGATGCCTTCTGACATATTGTTTCATCAAATAAATTGGGCAGAGGGAGCGGGCGGGAGGGGTTGTAAGGGTGTGTAGTAGACAACAAAATATTGCCACTATTATCTTGTTAACAAATTACAAAACTGTTGGAAACAATTTGCTTCTCGACAAGTATCTGGAAATGTCATTAACATATACATTTATTCTATCCTTTTCTTTATATCCTGATGATGTTATGTGCTTTCAAATCACCCTCTTACACAGGGTAGCTAGGGATTTTCTCAATTTTGTTTTCTCACTAATTTTTGTATTATGTTTCACATGTGGCATCTATTCATATCAGCTTAATTACCTTAATATTTGCTTTCCTTTTTAAAGTTACTAAAATGGAGACATAATGGAAAAATGATCATATCTAACTCTAGTATTTCCAGTACGCACAAGGATAAATACAAAGTAATCTACACTCCCATCTCTTTACATGTCAGGAACTATTACAGTAGCAGTAAGCATGACATGATAAATGAACAACAGAAAACAAGAGGACAGGCTGTCAATTGTAAAATTGGAACTTAACCATTCATTGGGCTTGCACCGAGTCCATTCTAAAAATAAATTTTGCAGGTAAAGTCAATTGTAGATAAATGATGGTAACAACAGGACTTCCTTAATCAACCACAGTAAAAGATGCCATAATGAAACTTAAATTTATCTTACACATGTATTTGTCAATTTAGTGACAACTTCACATGTCATCACTTATGCCAAGTCAATGAAAGATATTTAATTAAAGATAGTTGGGAGTAATTTAGAGATGATGCTATTTACATTGCTTAGAATATCTTCAAAGGTATGAAAGCACTTCTCTGGGTATGAAAGGCCACTGCATTCAGTGAAGCAGTGCACTGTAGCACCAAATAGTTAAATTTACAGAATATACTACAAGTTTATTAGATTAAAGGTTCAAAGCTATTTAACTGCTCACACTCCCTTTAATTCTATTTGCTGCAATAATATTTATACCCTGTAAAAAAATACAAATAGCTGTTAATTAAATGAATAAAATGAGCTTACAGAAAGAATTGTGAAGGCAGAAATGTAAGTAATCCATCAAGTAGCAAATACTTTCCACATGATTAGCAGTGGGAATGTTCACATATCTTTTACCTAACCCGAATGTTACCCTTTTCTTTGCAAATGGGTGATTTTTGCTAGAAAAGGTGTAGATGCACCACCAGTGCATACAGGTCACACTAGAACTACAGAAATTTTTAGGAAGATACTACTTTTAATAAATCAACCTTTTATAATGTATACTGTACAATGTAGGTATGTATTTCGTTATTTTATGATTTATGATTTTCAGATTATATTGACCTATACTCCCGCATACTGTGTTGAAGGTGTTCAGCTAATAAGAGAGTCTGATTGTTGCATCAAAAATGTCTGCACAATAATGTGTCCACAAAACAATACATTGAAGTCTCTGTTGTAACATTTCCTGCAATTCTTAGATTGACTGCAGCTAACTTCTGTACTCACTGTTCGTATTTAATGAGTTCAGAGCAAGATACTGATAATACATGGGTATAGTGTTAAATTATTTATCATCTGTGAAGATGTTAGAAATAATAATAATTAGAAATAAAACAAACCAGTTGGAATAGGTGCAAGCAACTGTAACTTTTATGGGAGAATGTCTATAAATGTTAAAACAACCATTGGTGAAATCTTTCTAAAAAGGTAGCAGTAGTACATAAAATTGCTTCTTGATATATGATTATCATATGTAATATGTGACAATAGCCTCAAGCAGCTTCTTCTAACCCACAAAAGACTGAGGAGAAAAGAAATAAATAGATGTTTGAAAGCTTAAAATAGTCACATTTTCATTTATTGTTTGACCAAAATTGCAAGGAAAAGACTTCAGGGGCTTGCACTACAAATTTTTTTTAAAAACAGAAATAAGATCTGCCTGAAAGGTAAGGGGGAGGAAAAAAATTTAAAAAAAAGGAATAAAGGCCAGAAAGCAAACAATATGTTATCTTAGCTGTCAAAATGTTGCAGAAAAAATATTGTATTAGAAAATGATGCATCTTTCTGGCTCAATTTTCTATGAAAGAAATATATCAATAATTCAGTTCTGCTGCATGGCTTTCATCAACTGGAAGTTAAAAACAGACACACACCTTATGGTTTATATCAATATAATTCCTATTGCTTTCTATTTTTGAGAGTTAAATGTTCCTGTGACTGACATTACGCAATGAGAAAAAATTAAGCTCTCAGTGCAAAATTAAAGCCAGCCCAATGCTACAGGTTATTTCATTTGGCTACACAGTGAGCTGCGTGAATTTGGGGTGAACTTTAGCAAATAAGCATTATGAAATTGTGCAATTTCACTGATGCTTTTCACCTGGGAAACTTTCTCTGCCTCACTAGCCTGAACATCTCCATTAGCTCACAACCAAAAGAAAACCTGAAAACATTAACGTCACAGAAAAGTCAACCTTTGGCAAGGAAAGCATATTTTTCAAACAAAATGTTGAGTTCTGAGGCTAACCAGTGAATGTGCTGAATGCAGATAATCTAGGAATTCTTGGATGTGACAAGTACAAGGACAGCTGTCAAAGAAACTGAGTCAGGAAAGCCTGAGACAAGACAAGACAGAGAGAACATACGTTCTGTTTCATCTATACACTTAGATCTTATCTCAGAAAGGTCACCTGGAAGAGAGATAATTAGATTACACAGAATGATTGATGAAAAATTATACAAATTCACTCCACGGCACAACTAGTTTGATATTCTACTTATCGCCAATTAAGTTACTGCAAGTCCCAAAATAGACACTTTGAGTTGATTATATTCTTGATACCCATCAACTTTAGTTAGTTTTATCCTGGAATCATAAATATGTAGGTGCCAGCAATATTTTCTAAAAAAAAAGGAGGAGAGAAGGACAAAAGAGAGGATGTTAGTAACAGACTACCACAAACAAACAAACAAAATCAAAACAGGATGGAGAAGAGTGTTAATAAATGATTGACTTAACATGACTTCCTGATTGTGGCTCCTACACTAACACCTCTTACCATACTGAAAGTGGTGATGAGCTGCGGCAGTTCAGCACATTGATAACAGAATGAGTGCAACATATAACAAGGCAGGAAGGTAAAACTGATGAAAACAGTGAAGATAAAATTTCAGTGGAATTTTAGTTTAGACATATCTGAACTGTTTTTTTCATTTAGATGTAAACTCAGACTAAAATCTCTAACGAAATCAGTCAGAACTTATTACTTCAACCAAAATTTACAGAACCACACAAATTTACTCCAACCACCAGCCAGCCATAAAATAAGAATGAAAGGGCAGAAAGATAATTTTTGGGAAAAACAATAGTCTTGATAAGTTTCTTTGGGTCCTATTAAAGCCCTGCAGCAGACTGAATAAAAAACATTAAGTTGGGGTTTTTTACCTTAGTGGATTTCTGAGAGAGGGGGTTTCTGAGAGATTGGTGCAGGTGGTGCCTGCAAAGTGACTTTAGCAAAACCAGCAGCTGCATGGAAGGAAGGATGTTGCAGACTTAGTGTTTCAATCACTTCCTGTTCAAAACTTGTTTCCTTACTAAAGGTATTCCCACCTTCACCATTATCAAAAGCAATTACTTTCTGGAGTGATTTCTTACAGATAGACCTTGTGCGTTAACTGGGCCAGCTAATAGCTCTGAAAGGTATAAGCCATGAGGTTTGAAGAAACTATGAAAAAAATGCATGATAACTTCTATAACAGTAGAAAGGACCAGATATCAAGGAAAAAAGTGTTTAGCTGACATTATTAAAATGTGCTTCGGTCTATATTTTAATTTACTAAACTAAAACCAAACAACATTACTTGATTAGTGTTATTTATAGTAATACAAGAGATGTGAGTGAAAGCAAGCCTTTCTCAAGAACATTTCTTTAAAATTTTTCATTAATATCTAGCTGTATGTTATTTACTCTCACCAAGACAGAAGGCTGTGATTTTATTTTATATGCTAGATGTCAAAAATTAATACACGTGGTAGTATACAGAAATTTTTATCAAAATAATTAACAGGAGTCCAGTGCTGTCATCAACATTTAAAAATAATTGACTTCAGTCAAATAATGGCCATCAATAAAGAAGAGCAGTCCCTGCACCAGGATTTCTATTTGTCATCCAGGTCTGCCATGTTTTGCCATGCAGCTCACCTTTAGCACTGCAAACAGCTCCACTCCCCCTTTACTGACTTGTAACAACCAAAATGAAAGCATACTTTGCAAACAATGATCAGGAAGCCTTCCTTCTCTATGCTACTGTTAACTTTACAAGATTGAATGTTGTACATCTTTGTTGGAAATCATAAATCTGACCAGAGATTCAGTGTAGCAAAGAGCTTTGCAATTTTACAGCAGTTACAGGCCCAGAATTGTGTAAAGGAACTGTAGAGAAAATGTTACAAATGATCCATAAATTCCTGCACTACACTGAGTGATATGAAGTTGAGGCCTTCAATCTACAATGAAAGTATGGGAATACAATGTACCATCAATCCATAAAATGTTGTCTACTACTCTGAAATCATTAGCTGACTTGTTACAGTAGACAAAGTGCTAATAAGAATCACTGTAATCAGTAACTTTTATGGAAAGCTAAATGATTTTATGGAGAGGAAGGGAATAAAAGAAAGAAAAAAAAAAGTCTAAGCAATTTCCAGATAAAAATTGATACAATCCTGTCATTATATAAGAGGAATCAAATAATGGTATTAACAATTATCTTGTGTAGTATGAACGCCATCAGAAAGTAACATAGAAAAATAAAATTTCTCCATGGTCCTGATATTCATACTGCTATCCAGCCTGAGAAGTACTATATTCCATCACTAGTCAGTCAGACAACATTCACAGAATAAGACACTGCTTGATGAAAAAACATGACAGAAACAAGTTCTAAGGAACTGTGTAGTAATTATCCAATAGTGTATTTTACTCTGAGTAGTATTATGGTCAACAAAAATTTCTTACACTTTGTGGATTACTGTAATATATCTGAGCATCTATCTTCCAGTACTTTTCCAAATAATAGGAATAAAAAATTTCAGGTATTTTGCCTTCCTTATTTTCCTCGGTCTTTTCTTGTTTGTTTATTTTGTTTGTTTTGTGGTTTTTTTGTTGTTGTGGTTTGGTTATTTGGGGGGGTAGGGGGAGGTTTTGTTTTAAGACTGGCTGTTGGTGATTTCTGCTTTGTTTGTAATTCAACATTTTGCTAAGTATTTATCATCAGTACAAATAATACCATGTTAATTATAGTACATAGATACTGAAGCACTAATTGTGCTAGAAATGTTTAATCAAAGTCAATAAGGTTTAATTAATATTCCATAGCATTGTGTAGACACTATGCATTTTCCGTTTGATGGTATTACAGTGGTTTTCAGTAGCAAATAAGTGCCTCTGACATTATATAATCTTCAAATATAATTTTCATGTTTAACTGGTATTTTCTGTAGTAATCTTCACATTGCCTTTCCTATTTTAAAATAAAAACCTAATCTGTTCCTAATCCAGCTACAAATAAGATGATAAACAAATCAGGGAGAAAAAAAAGTCTCTGAAATGACATTATAACAAACTATGAATGAAAAAGAATTACTGCAAGCATTACCCACTGACTCAATACCCTCAGGCAAAATCATGTGTAATGGTATTGATGCAATAGTGCAGTCCAATAATTCTGAGCATGCATAATTTTTAAAGGTAATATAAGTTTCAATCATAAATTCTCATTTCATTTTATGACTGGACATGTCCTGTGCTTTCAATCAGAAATACCATACTTCACTGTTTCTCATACAGCTATTCTCTAGGTCTAGTTATAGGTTTATTTGTATAAGATTTTTGAAAAATAAAAAGTAGATTCACTAAGTAAAATAGAATAGTCAGGCTAATTTTAGGATATACCAGGCAGTTATTCTATTAACATGAAGTAACAAAATATCTTCAGGCTTTTTACAAGCAAACTACTGACTCCAAGTAGCTTTGATGAAGAAGAAAGACCAGAGCTGAAGAGCTGACACTTTGAAATATAAAATGTTAAAAAAATATTATCTGTTTAACTGAAAAAGCACTTTCTTATTTGTTAAAATTTAGTTTCTAAACAGGACTCTGCTGTACCTAAAATGTAACTATCCTCTGTTTAAAATTACTGATATGTGGTTACTCTGTTGCAAAACATTACATAATTATGCATCCAGACTCCTATTACAATTTTAAAAATTAAAAACTTTACACAATAAATAAAGAGCATAATATATTCTCATCCGGACTACATGAATGTATTTCCACTGTCAGGCACGCAAAGTGAAGAGAAAAGTTGGAAAGGTTGGAAAGTTTCCATCTGAAAACACAGACAAAAATTTTAATACATTAAATAGCACATTGTTGTAAACAAGAACAGAACAAAAATTTATTGCCCCCTGTAGTTCTCTGTCAATCTGTGTTCTATCAAAAAGTCCTTAAAAATATTAACAGAGATTACTTCCTTTTCTGTTTTGCTTCATCTATGTTATTTACAGTAGCTTTAGCTTGTGAAATAGTTAAGTTGGCTTATTGGAATTTCTTTGTAAAGTTTCATATGAATGAATGAAACAAGAAAAATGCAGAATCCTGGATTTTATGAAACACAACTGAGTGTAGTTCATGCGGGATTATTATAAACAAGCCACTTCAAGAGAACATTATTTGGACTACAAAATCAAAGACCTGCAATTTAAGAAATCCCAGAATGGGGTTGATTTTGCTTTTAATCTTAATTCCTTAATTCAGTTTTCCCACATACATGCATAAAGACTTCTTTTTCTTTGAAGAAATGCTGTTTCCTTCAATTCCTGTAGCATACTTTAACTTCTTTCATAAGGCAGGAAATACACTGTGACACAGGACTAACAAATATTGCTGACAGCACTGACAACAATCTTGGGTTGGAGGCCAATGTAGGATCAGTCAGTCTTAGCAAGTTAAGTTTTTACAATCTCTATCTGTTCTACTGCCTTTTCTTCTCTACTTTCTATGCTAAATTGTAGCCTTCATCTCTCCCTTCAGATTTCTAATGTAACTTCACGCTCCACTTGTGCCATGTGCAGAGTAAAATGAGATAAACAGAGTTTAGTCGGTTATTTGGGGCAATTGAAAGTTTACCCATTTCTTGTTGCCATCTTAGATGATCAGCCCGATTAATTCAATTTATTTTTCAGTCCATCAATCTTCCACTCATATCTCTCCCCAGTCATTCTTTTTTCAGCTCAGTGTCTTCAACCAACCTAGATTCTTTTACACAATGCCGCTGCTAATCAAATATACCCATTCCCCATCACTCTCTACAATCACTCTGCAATTCTTTATCAAGCCTCTACATCCACCACAAACTTCCCATTCTCCCTCCAATTCCATACCCCATTTTTCTCTCTAGCCCATAGCCCTTTCATTTTCCAGCTTTCTCTCTACCAAGCTTCTGTTCAAATGATTCCTTTTTTCTTTTAAGATATGTTGCCTGCCCCACATTGAATAACTTGCCCATGCATGCTGATAGAATAATTAAAACACTCGAAAAAGGTTGTCTCTGTTCTGCCCTAGCAATTAAAATGAATATAAAAAGTATAGTTAAAATATTTTTGATCTGCACCTACTTATGCATTTTGAGAGCTCTCTCTTTTTATTAGTAAAGCAGGTTTCACTGAACTGTTCAGAAAACACAGTGGGCAAAGAAAAAAACCAATTAGGTACTTTTATCTTTGTGTTAGATGTACAGCTTGCTATTACAAAGGGATTAAATTTAGCTAAATATATACATGAATAGCATGCAGACTCTGTAAATATGAACAATCATATACTATATTGAAACATTTAAACTGCTAAGAGAACACTGAGGGGAAACACACTTTGGAAGAAAATGCATAATCTTTTTTTTTTTTTTTTTAGTTTACCAAGAGGTAAGAAAAGTAGGTTATTTTAATTCTTAATTTTAAAAAATAGACCAGGTGCAAAAAGAACAGATCCCCCAAATCACATATGCAATTTCCACTTTCCTAAGAGAGATCAAGAAGTATTGGAATGTAAATTAAAGTATACACATTTGTTTACAATGACTCAGTGTTTAATTGTAGTAATGATTGTGTGAACAACTGATCACATTGGAAATCAATATTCTAAACTTTGAATCTTCATGTTTACTTTAACTCTAATCCAGTCATTATTGCAGACTTCTAAAGCAAACTCTGCAGCTGCAGCATGTTTAATTTATCGAGATGTTCTCAAGGCTGACTGTCTCACTGTTATAACTTCATAATTTTAGAGCAGCATCTGCCAAAATAAGACTATAAAATCCAGTTTTCAAAGAATTGTAAAAAAAATGTCTCTTTACGTGTGCAAGTAAACTTTGGCAAGCATCTTTTTTCAGTGAATGGTAATACGGAGTAAATGTTCTCAGATGACACAGAAAAGTGTTTTTGAGACTATAACTATTGAACACACAGTTAAACACTTGTGAATATTACACATCTTTATGTAATAAAATGAGAGTAGAGAATCATAGCCAACTCTTCCTTCCAGCGATACATTTTTGAGAAATACTGTATTGGGAAATGACAGAAAGGAATCAATGCTTGGAAAACAAAGCTGGCTTTTTATTGGGAGACATGTTTACAAAGTTTTGGGAAGTACACTTAACATCTGTAATCAGTCTGGCTTCCTCAGAGCTGTTTCCATCATCTAAGTCCAGGCACCATACAAACATAACTTTTCCCACCAACATGGTCACTGTCAGGTAAGACATTTCAAAATTAAATACTGGCTGGTAACTGTAACTGTGAAAGTAGTGGTGTGCCAGTAACACAGACTTAGATTCATCCAGAGAAAGATCTGAGTATCATGGAGAGATGCTAGAAGTTCCAGTATGTTGCCATGCATGACTGGATGGGCTGCCCGCTGCAAACACTGTGATTGTCTGTGAAGCAACTACTTAGGTAAAAGATGGGTAATAGCAGAACTCAGCAAATTTACATACACCATCGAATCAGCTCATTGGGGCATTACAGTCATATAACAGTCATTTATCTGGGCTGCAATCACACCTTCATTTGGATTTACAGATATATGCAAAGACAGACAAGGCAAGCCCAGCCTGAAGAGTCAGTTAAGGATTTTCCTAAATAGAAATGCTTTCTGCAGCCACATGATCAAAGACTGTGCAATAGTGATCTTCACAGTGTGGAAGAAATCCCAGGATAAATTTCCCCTTACATGTTTATAGTGGTTTCTCAAGGAAAACTAAATATTCTCTTAAAAGGAGTTGGTAGCATAAAGTTTTACTGTTTTTATTGTAACTGTACAGCACCTAATCTATTGCAATGCTGAGTTTGATTATAAAGTTTTCAGAGCATCTTGTGTATTTATTATTTAGAGCAGTTATATAAACCACCTCTCTTGCTATTCAACAACTAAATATCATTTAATGCCACTCAAATTCACACAATGGTTTTTAAATGCAAAACTGTCATCAATCATATACAGTCTTCTGCATAGTGTCATATTTTTTTCCAATATTTCTTTAGCAATAGAAAACATTAATGCAGCTATTTCCTGTCTTACATTTTCATAGGACATAAAACCACTAACTGCTTTCTGCTCCAATGATTCTTCAAAATAACACCAAGCTTGTGACCCTCCTCTTACAAAAACTCAACAACCCATGATGTTAGTGCAAGTATATTTATATGCTAATAATTTAATGATTCTATTATGCCCTAGGAACCTGAGCTACTCTTTTACAAAAAAACAATGCTAAATATTTACATCACTTCATTTTATTGCCTTGAACAGCATAAAGTAATAATTGGACTTAAAAGTGATTTTCCGGAATATTGTGAAAATATATGGATTTATATAAGATAAAAATAAAAATCTACAAAACAAATTAAATCCTCATATCCCACAACAAGCCTGAGCATCTCCATATGCTAGTGGTCCAGTAAAGGTACAAGAAAGAGACACTTTCTACATGGCCATGATTCAGCCCTGAAGCTCTTCCACACACCATTCCTAGAACTGTCAAGTCATGAAACATAAACAGAAAAAAGTATCTGCAGCACCTTAATGCATCTAGCCCAACCCACCTCTCTTTCAGTCTAATTCCCAGATGCTCACTCACATGCTTAAAAGATAACAATTTGAGGAAATATCCAGAACTACTGCCATGGAGCCATTGAAACTAGTCCCTGTTTTATGCAGAGGCTTCTTCTATGAAATCAGAAGCAATTACAGCTCAGATGCCAAATATAGTAGACTTCTGCCAGGCTTTTTGTCTCTGAGTAACTGCTGAACAGCAAATGGCATCAAGAGGACATTGAGTGAAAGGAAAGAGTAATAGAGAATCCCACTACAGCTGAAACTGTGTGAAGTACAGCAAGGAAGTTTTAAATATCCTTCTTTACTGTAGCTACAAGGAATAGATTCCAAATAGTTACCAAAATGTAAAACCAACAAAAATTCAAAGCTTATATTCTGACAATATGGGTTCTGGAGTGTTTGGTAATGGTACTAGTTTTAAATATATTCAGATAAGGAATTTTATTTAGGAAGTAATAGTAAAAAAAGGTTGATAAAGTCTGCATTTTAAAAACTCAGCTTTATCCATGGTATAAAAGGTAGGACTGGGTTTTGCACAGCACAGTAGATCTTTCAGAATTTACCTACTGGCCTAAACCCGTGTGTTCCATAAATGTGATGTAATTATCAAAATATTGCCCTGAAAAAAATAATCCAATAGAATCTATTTTACCAGGCACTTTTAAAAATCTAAGCCTATTTGAGCTCCTGCCGGCTTGCCCATCTTCTCAACGACTTGTCTGAGGTTACTGGGAGCCTGAGTTCAAACAAGTAAATTAATTCCATCAGAGCCAGGGTCCCCAGAGCTTATTGGCTCCATGGGCCTGGAGCAGCCAGCCAAGCCAAGTGCCTCAGAGCTTGTAGCAGCCCCAAGAGCCATCTGAGCTTTGGAGGTTTGGAACATTTCACAAGCCAAATAACGATTAAAAGAGGGATCAGAAATGTTCAGAGAACATAAGTTTGTTTGAACATGCCCTCTTGTCATATGTTAACTGGTACATGAGGCTTTGGCTGACTAATCACATCAGTCTACCAGCCTTACATGATGCCCTGTTACAAAGTAATACAGGAAAAGACATATGTACTAGGGAGGAACTGACCTACTGCAGAGTAAGTAAAGGCACAAATAGAGTAGGTCAACTCCAGACATTTTTTACAGTCTGAATACAAATCCTTTCCAGGTATGTTAACAGCTGTTCCACTTTTTCTCTCTGTTGAGCCAAAGTACAGCAGTATATGCAAATTTATACACATAGATGTCAGAGTAATTTGGCTGTGCACTTAGGACATTTCCAAATTCCATGCTTGGACAGTGTATAACCCTGAAGAATCTGATAAAACATCACATTACTTTCAGCCTGTTCATTCAACCTTTCCTTTAAATGTTAATGGTTATCCTAGCCTGTGTTTCCTCAATGGGAGTGGAAGTTTGTGCAACAACTATCTTCACAGTCATTAATGTTAACACTTCAGACACCAGTGACAGGCATAATGTCTTAACAACCATGTACATCAGGTTTTTTGGAAGCTGAAGAAGGACCTTTTATATCCAGTTACTACACATAGAGAACCAGAGGGAGCAGAGAGAGCTTCAACCAGCCAGACTGCAGCAAATCTACAGCTGTCTATAACTGGACCTTCAAATGGATGAGCCATGAGGAAGAACAGGATCACAACAGTCTGGTATTTAGGAACTGCAAGCTGCAACCTGAGATAACATCTAGGGACACAGAAGTAGAGGAGAAAAAAAAAAAAAAAAAAAGAAAAAAAAAAAAGAAAAAGAAGAATGCAACAAATTTACGTTCCTGTGGAATTTAAAGCAATAAAAATGTTTTTTAGCAATGTGAAAGAGCAGCTAACAGCAAATGTTAGAATAACAGAAGTTAAACCAAAATCAGCTTAAACTAAAAACACAGCTTTTCATCATGATGGGTTTTTTTGGAACTTAAACTTCATTTTAGTGCATACAGTCTGGAATCTAAGCTATATTTAAAACTGTTTCATTTTAATTTCAGCAGAACATACTTTATATCTTCCAGAGCTACAGCAACAGTCTGTGAGTAACTCACAAGAGCCTATTGGACCCTTGTGATACTGGGGTAAGGGAAGTAACTTCCCAAACTCATATTTTACACCACAAAGTTGTAGCCACCCTTTTTAGACTCATTTCCTGGACTTTGAAGTGGTATTAATAGTACAGAGGAGAAAGTGGGCAGCAACACTGTAGTCTGCAAAACTATTGGAATGTACAAAGCTGAAAGAAACTATGTCGTATGATGAAGAAATAGAGACTTGGATGAGATTAATGATAGAAACAAAGTGAAGGCATGAAGAGCATACAGATAGTAAGACTTTATGGTGGGCTAAAATTCAAATTCAGAGATGATGTTAAGTTTATAAGCTGACTGGACCATAGAATTTCATAGTCTGAACAACAAGGAAGTTTTTCCCTCAAGTAATAGTCTTAACGAAGAAAAGCACAAACTTGAGTTTGAGAGCCATTTCATGGGAGAAGAGTAATTCCACATTGTCTTACCCATCCCCTTGAAGAGTGCAAAAATCCAGTATCATAGAGTCCAGCTCTCCACAATGCTCTCCTGCATGACAAGGATACTCTAGCTAACAACACCAGAGTTTGGTAAAGGAGCAACCAACAACCTTTGCAGTTCTTGAATCTTACTCCAGGTTGCTGACATGGAAGGAGGCGAGAAGCACTCACTTTAAGGACAGCTATGCCTTTAAGAATAGAAAGCCTGTTGAATGCCAGACCGTTTAAAAAACACTTTTAAAGCAGTAATAATAATAAAACATTATTGTAAAAGTAAATCACACATTTACTGCAATCCCATACAATCAGATGATAATTATTCAGCTTAAAGACAGGTGTTTAAAAATAAAACATGGTTTAGAGCTGTATCTTCTTTAGTTAGATCCAGTAGACCTCTCCCCACTTTACCCAGACAAAAAACTGTCTGAATGTTGTCAAAACTTGCTAACAACTATCCTAGTACATCACAGACATTTAATCATTGCAAAGTGTCCTTCTAATCTCAGTATGGAAAAAAAATGTATATATACATGCACACTAAAAACTGCCATTTACATAAACACAGAGGTCAGTGCTTACACTCTTATTAGCTCCTAAGTCTAGACACAATGCATGTTATAAGCATGTTATTGGCCTAGTTCATAAATGTGTCATGCCATTTGTAACCACTTCAATCACAATAATATTATTATTAGATAAAGGGAATATACAATTTCTCTTTCTTTCCAATGGCTGATTATTGATAATTCATTGGCTGATATTGATAATCATGGCTGATTATTGATAATTCATTCCACAAATTTGAGAATCATTGTAAGGTTTGATCTCCAGCTGATGTAAATCACAGAAAAATCATGTTTCAAGTTGGTATATACAAGTGGTGATTTCCATGGCTTTAGGGCACTGTTCTAAAGAGGCACAGATTTGGACATTCACTCATCTTTTTGTGAAAAAGAGGCTGACAGGTAGTAGGTAGTAAATTTTCGATTTTTGTTGTCAGAATTGTCCTACAGAACTGATATTTCTGGTAGTTGCACACTGCCTTTCAAAACCCACAAATAGATGAAAAATATTTACCCTAGAAAAAAAAAATTATCAAGGCTGAGGAATAATTTCACAGTGTAACTTTGTAACAAGTCCCTGGAGGAAATACGTGTTCCTTTTGTTCCCGTCTACAAAACCATGTAATTGATTCCTAACTGCTGTGTTAATGCTTCCTACTCCTCTCAGAATTCCTTTGGAAATACAGTAAAGTAACCAGGACTCTCTCCTGATGCAGCCCCTTGAACGCTGGAATCTGGGATTCTCCAACACACATCATGTTTCAGGCAGTGGACCACAATGGAAGCTTTAGTGCCAAAGGGCTGATTAATATTAAAATAGAATAAAGTATAAAGTAAATTATAAATTGGAATGTAGAGTAAACCAGGAAACTGTTATCTGTTATAACAAAAGACACTTCCTTACAGGCATTATTAGGTTCCATAAAAAAACAAACAAACAAAAATAAATCAAAGTATATTTGCTATAGCATGGTTTATTAACTTCTTATACCAGCTTACAAAATTTTAAATGATGACAGGCAAGTGTTTTCAAAGAAAGGATTTGGTCTTCATCAGATGGAGAATTAGTTTGTCTCCCTGACCTTTCTATCCCTTTTGCTGTACACACGCACACAGAGTAATAAAAGAATGAAACAGAAAGAATTTGGCCCAGCTCCCCAGTGACTGTTACAGAGTCCTGCATGAAAGTTTGTCAACCTGGACAGAGCCAGTGACATCAGGTAAGACCTCTTCAGCAAGCAAGGAGAGAAGTATGGAAAAGATGAGATTCAGTTTTTACCTAGGGTGCTTAATTAACATTAATTAAGGTTGTGTTGAGGGATCTTGAACAGATTACACAAGGGCTATCTGCTTTCTGATTGTTTTAGCTTTAAGAAAGCTTCCCTTTGAGAAAGAAAAATTTTCTACCACAAAGAAAAATGTCCTTATAAAATACATACATTCCTGTTCCAATCTAAAATTAAGAGATGGTACAAATGAGACATCCATGTTTTTAGTATTTCCACCCAGTGAAATGATTTTTTTTTTTTAATAAAAACACTAGAATGACAGTAAAGAAGATTCTCTAGTCCTCTTAATTAAATTAAGAGGAAAAAAAAAAACCACAAACGCTAAGCATTTCATGATTTGGGTATATGTTACCTGAAACAAAACTAAAGTTACTAATTATTTTCTTCACGGATTTTAAGCTTACTAACCCCATGACCCGAAAAATCAATCAACTTTGGCAGCCACACAACTTACTGCAAACCTCTTTTTCACTATGGGTCACCATCTCAAGTTTTAGTTAGACACCATTGCTGTATTACTCACATTCTTCACGTTATTACACACTGGGTGGCAGTGTGGAAGGCTTTTTGTTCAAAATGTCCTTAAGAGGAATAACAATACAAAATTGCAAAAGTTAAAATAAGAAAAAAAATTTGAATTTTACAAATTACATTATAAATTGTAGGATATTTAGAAGGACAGGGAAGGGGTGGGTGTCTGTTTCTTCTTAGAACAACACTGCTTGATAAAAGACCCTGTTTTAAGTAGATTATAACACCATTGCCACCTGTTCTGAAATTTTTCATATTGGGTATCTGCCTTAGAATTTTATTTCTTTGTGGAATATTTCAGCTAATGTAATTTAGTAATTTCTGAGAATGCAGCAGACAAAACCAGCATTCTGTTATAGCAATAGGTTAACATGACTTCTTGTTCTGAAATCTGTAGTACATCTGTGCTTTGCAGCAGAAAATAAAATTTGGAAGTAAACTGGCTGTGTCTGGGATTAAAAGAGAAAGGGAGTCTTACATTTTATCAGGGGGTGTGTGTGTGGAATGTGTGATGATGGACAGGCATTTGAAAGCAGAATCCTCCCCAAGAAAGGGACAACTGATCCATTCATGCCCTTCATTTGATATATGTAAATCTCAGATTAAGGACTTCATGGTCAAGACAGTTGAAATTTGCCCTGAAGTTTTTGATTTTTCTTTGTCATAGAATTATGAATTATAATAAGTAATAAAGAAAATTTTGTAAGCCTTGTTTCTCAGTCCTTTAATTCTCTTTCATCAGGTTGGGCAGTGCAGTAAAAAAAATGTAAATTGAGACTCAGACACATAGAAGGTCTGGAGATTCAGTTACATCTACAGCTGATGGCTTTGGGAAACATGATATGGATATATAAATTTCTGTGTATTTTTCAAAGTCCTGAGGCAGATACACCACCAGTGAAAATTCAGACCAGACACTGCAAACAGGGGATCCTTCAATTCAATGGATTTTTAGGGCCTTAAATCTTTCTCTGCCTCAGTTCTTTACTTTAAAATTTGGGACAACAAAAGCATCTTTCTTCCCAGAGCACATTGTGACAATAAACTCATCATTTATCTGTGAAACATCTTGGCTAGTCCAGTGAAATATACACAGAAACTCACATTTTCTTTCCCAGAAGATATAAAGCCTAAACATAATGAAGAAAAAAATAATACTGATTGATGCTCTTCGTGAATGAACAGTTTCCGTTTGGCATCACTGAATGCCTCAGAGTTCTGGGTAAAATCAGCAGATGTAATGATATATATTTGTACACCAGGCAGGCAAATTTTACTGCACACAAAAAGTAACACTGGCATTTCTTAAATTCTTTCTATATCCCTAGTGCAGCTATCAGTTACATGCCAAAACCTATATAACAGAGCAGATATTAACTTGCATATAATTTGCTATATTATGTTGAAGCAAGGAGTTTATGTTTTGAGTGCTTTCAAAATATAAAAGACAGGCAGAAAGACATTGGCATAATTCCTGCCTTCATGAAAAAACTTCCCCGTTAGACATTTGATAGCATATTTATCTATTAAGCAAATTTATATTTTCTTCTGAAGCATCTAGTATTGACAATTGCTGGAGATGGAATATTTGACTAAATGGATCATTAGTCTTATCATTTCCCTGGGTTTCTCTGTGAACTGAGGATGCCTTAGCATCTGAGCCTGACAAGCACATATGGAGACAGCTGAAAAGGAGAGGGCTTAGATCACTGCTGTATCTCACAATGAGACAATGCTGCATGTGAGCAGAGATGTTAAAAGCAGACTCCATTCTATAAGGAATATATAGAAAAGATTAATGTAAAATCTTGACATGGTACTTTTGCCTTCTCTTATAATGACATCAATAAACATCTTCAATATTGATTTTTGTTTATTATTAAAATGGCCTAATACAAATACAGACATTACGGCAGATAAATGCAGAGATCAGTATAAGTGCAGCCAAGAGCATTTAGACCAGAAATACTACCAATTACTACCATGACTGTCAAGCCTGTCTAAACAGAACTCCACATAGACTTCTGAATGCAGGGCTTTAAAAGCAGGATGATCCCTGATCTGCATTTAGTATCATACCCTACAAAAACTTCCTTCTAGCTGACCCTGTACTGTTTGACATCTTTTCAAATGTCAGCATAATCCCTGTTGAAATTGTGCCTGGGACACAGAAATGAGCTTTCATTCTGAAACGGGACAGTAAAATACTTCTTTCTAATATTTGCAAAGGAGTTGTTCTCAGTTTTGTAAAGGTTGCATAGTTCTTTCCAAACACCATTATCTATATTTCTTGTTAAATATCTGAAATCACCCCAGCAATCCTAAAAGAGATTTCTGGATTTATTTGTTCAGATTTAATCATACTCTGTCAGTGAAAATAAATCTCGCGAAGGTGGGACTGTTTTACCATATAATAGATAGAGAATCAAGCTAAAATATTCTATATACTTGAATATAAAAAGTAAACTGAAATGCAGACCTAGAAATAAAAGCACAATAGCTTTATTTTTGAGAATAAATAGTACCTTTCTCCTGTCATACAAGGCATGGTTATCCAATATCATCTTCCTTTCACGAGTAGCATACCTCCGCAAATCACGTCCAAATTGCTATAAAAGATATAGCAAATATCAGCAATTCTGACATACCAAAATTGTTATCCTTTGTATATGAGTTCCAACACAAAATCAAATAATAAGCTAAGAGGTAAAAATTACCTCTATTAAAAAGACTATGGTCTGAAAAAATATATCATCTGAAAGGACAATGCTTTGATAGCCAATGGTCCGTCATTTTCATTGGCTATTCTGAGAATAGTTGGGCACTGTACAAGAAAGTAATCCTATGATCAACTTCCACAGTCTGTAGGTTTATTATCTCAACAGGGAATAGGAGCTGAGCAAGGCAGAGGAAAGTGGAGTCATTGCCTACTTAACCAAAGGGCTTCACAAAGTGCATTTTTAGTGTAAACACCCACCTACAGAGCTGAGGAAAGGCTTTCAAGTAGCCAAACACTGCCAGGATAAGAAGGACCTCAAAGTCTGCAGAACTTAATCCATGGTCAAAACAAATACATTTTATTATGTTAAAAGAGAAAAGTGACTGAAGTAACTCATCAGCTCTGTAGCAGAACATGTCCATTGCAACATTTTAACTAGTCTAAAGTATCCTGCTTCCAATTAACCTCAGTAGAACAGAATGGCAATGCACCTTCTAGTACATCAAAAAGATCATTCAGAGCAGGCTCAGAAGAGCTTCAATACACCATGTAATCATTCCCTCAGAAAACCAGAAGGCGAATATGGAGAACAGATTAAGGAATAATTGTGTTTGCAGAGAGATTAATCATCTTAATTTTGAGTTTACCTTTATATATAGTTAATAATTTTGAAAATACTGTAATATTTTATATTATTTCTGAAACTGGTTATTTATTACCCGATTCTAGCCCACTTCTCACCCTGAATAGTGGAGTTGAAAGGATGAGGGTAAATTTCTTGCCTGATAATATTAATATTTTTGGGCAAAATCTATTAGGGACTGGTTGTCCCTTGCTGTTTAAATGGTGTTATAAGAAAACCATGGGGCCTCCATCTATTCCCAACATCAGCCGAGAGAATTAGATAAAACATACATAATCTAGTGCTAAGGTTATTAAGTGGATGTAGATCAAAGGTGGTGTCAGAGTATGTATACATGCACTGGTCTGTGAAGTGGAAGCAAGGAAGGGCAATGAATTGCTCTGTACTTTGTCTTAAATCCACTTAAATCCACTCTGTACAGTCTTAAATTTCATTGCATCTAAAGAGGGGGGAATGAAACAAGCTGTGCCTCACATGTGCCCCATCATAGCATTACAAGGGCATGTCTTGAGAAGATTTGAAAAAAGTAGTTCTCAGGCACCTCACTATATGCCACCATGTCTCAAAACAGCAGCCTATCAAATAATATGCTAGATGTACACCATCCTGAGGAGAGATAGTCAAGCTTGGTTTTATCAGGCATTGACTTCTATCAAATTAGACTATTTTAATATATGTGCACTGTAGTCTTTTTCTTTTTATAAAATTCACAAGTTAACCAAAACCAATTCTTTCTAAAAAAGCACCCCAATTTTAAGTAACATTACAAGTTCCCACCAATAAATTTGTTTTCTTGATTGCTGTGAGAGGCTATCAGAAATGTGCTTCTTACAAAGAACACGCAGTATGACTTCAAAGATCATACAATATGTTCTGAATTTGAGGCTCATCACAGGAGAGGATTAACCTAACAGTAATGTGTTAATATTAAGATATATGATTAGATCTTGCAGAATGTGAGGAGAAGGAACTGTTTCAAGGCTTTGGGAGTATTCCCTGTATGTAAAGGTATTAAAAATGCATTTTATAATGTCTAAAACCAAAAATAATCACTTCTGATTATATTTATTGCATTAGCTGTATATATCTGGTCCATGTGAAGACAATAGTGTGATAAGCATGCTGTATGATCACAACTATTGTGATAACAAAAGGGGTTTTTACTCATCACAGCCTATTCACTCTAATAAGTTCAGAAGTTCTTTTATTGGGAATTATGAGCAGAGCTTATCATTTTTGGGTGATGCAGCTCTCAACAAGGAATTTCTAAACAGTCACAAAATTGATAAATCTGGTAAGCTTTACTTTGGTGATCTTTTACTATACTTCCATATTTTTGGAGCTAAGAACATAAAGTCAGTTTTCACTTTTCTGACAGTAACATACTGTACATGGCATGTGTTATCATATTTTTTGCTTTTTCTGGTCTGTGACCACATTCAAATTCTTGATTTCAGTATCTTGATTTCAGTAAAGAATTTGACACAGTCTCCCACAGCATCCTCTCAGCTAAACTGAGGAAGTGTGATCTGAATGATTGGTTAGTGATTTGGATTGAGAACTGGCTGAAGGAAAGAAGCAAGGGAGTTGTGGTCAGTGAGACAGAGTCTAGGTGGAAGTCTGTATCTAGTGGAGTCCTTCAAGGGTCAGTACTGGGACCAGTACTATTCAATATGTTCGTCAACAACGTGGATGAAGGAATAGAGTGCACTGTCAGCAAGTTCGATGATGACACAAAACTGGGAGGAGTGGTTGACACACCAGAAGGCTGTGCTACCATTCAGTGAGACCTACACAGGCTGGAGGACGGGGTGGGAAGAAATCTTATGAAATAAGGGCAAGTGTAGAGTTTTGCATCTGGGAAAGAACAACTGCAGGTACCAGTATAAGTTGGGAATTGACCTGTTGAGAAGACAGTTGTAAGGGAAAGGGACCTGGGGACCCTGATGGACAGCGGGATGACCATGAGCCAACAGTGTGCCTTTGTGGACAAGAAGACCAATGGCATCCTGGGGTGTATTAGAAGGGGGGTGGCCAGTAGGTCGAGAGAGGTTGTCCTACTCCTCTACTCTGCCTTGGTGAGGCCATTATCTGGAGTATTGTGTCCGGTTCTGTGTCCCTCAGTTCAAGGGCAGGGAACTGCTTGAGAGAGTCCAGTGCAGAGCCACAAATATGATCAAGGGAGTGGAACATCTCCCTTATGAGGAAAGGCTGAAGGAGCTGGGTCTCTTTAGCTTGGAGAAGAGGAGACTGAGGGGTGACCTCATTAATGTTTATAAATATATAAAAGGTGAGTGTCAGGAAGACGGAGCCAGGCTCTTCTCAGAGTCAAACAATGACAGAACAAGGGGCAACAAGTGAAAGCTGGAACACAGGAGGTTTCACATAAATATGAGAAAAAACTTCATGGTGAGGGTAACTGAACACTGAAATGGGCTGCCCAGAGAGGTTATGGGGTCTCCTTCTTTGAAGGCATTCAAAACCCACCTGGACACATTCCTGTCTGACCTGATGTACGTGATCCTGCTCCATCAAAGGTATTGGACTAGATGATTTTTCTAGGTCTCTTCCAATCTCTAACATTCTGTGATTCTGTGATTCTTGTTGAAGGCACCCATAGTTTGCTGGAACTGCTGAGTTTCCATAATGAAAGGTGTTTAAGTTTTTATGCTCACTAATGACTTTCACATTACATTTCACTACTTTTCTTGGTAGAAAACATGTTCAGTTCATTTTGTCCTTTTGGTATTAAATGCTAGATGAATCACTTATACCTTGCTTTGTGATATGTTGACTTAGATTAAGGTTAAATGACAAGGATATGCAATGCCTTGGCAACTGTTTTTTAACTGGGTTTCCTCTTTGGATTTTTCCTTCTTATGTATGAAATGCTGGTAGAAAAGACCTAATTCACACACGTGGTAGGAAAAGGTTCTTCGTCTTCTGCAGAGTCACCAAAGTATGTCTAAACACATTCACCATTATGTGATAAAGTGTATAATTGTACGTTGCTGTGGTTTTTTTGCTACCCTAAATAAGGGCATTGGTGGGGAAAGAATTCATGAATCATGCAAGTTACCTCCTACCAGGCCAGTAAAATTATCTTCTCCACACTAATCATCAATATCATTGACTTTTGTCATAAAACTTGGGTCACTCGTACCTATATCCCATTAGAAGGATCATCCCACGACCACCTCTTTGGGTCTATTAAAGTCATGTCAGAAAGAATCATTGACTTCTTGTCAAACATATCCAATCTTCCTCATTAATATATCCATGGATGCCTCACTAATCACTCAGCAAACAGTGCATGATATACACCAGGCACTGAGAAGTGAGAGAGCTATCTTGGAGGACCCTGTCCTCCTCCAGGAATGGATTTGATTGTGACAGTGATAAATGAGACAGGATATACAATATGGTTTCTCCCCCCTTCATGAGTTGAAGGATTGGGTAGACATCGTTAATTTGTTTTCTCTTTCTCCTCCCTCCTCTGCTCAGGAGTACATAAAGAAACTCACTTATTTGATTAGAAAAGTGATGAGGCAGTCAGTTTTGGTGGTTAATTTTTAAGCTTATGTTTTGTTTTGTTTTGTTTTGTTTTCTTTCTAATTCCTCTTTTTGTCATTATTACTTACCTCCTTGAAACTTACACTGTACACAGTGCTATATTGAGTGGAAACATCATCTCAATACTTCTTTTAAACTAAAGGTTTATTGGATGAAAAAAAAAAAAAATCAAAACCTTTTACTAAAGTACAAACACTGACCACTTTATACAGTGTCATACAAATTATTCAAACAATGTTGGAATGGATGATTATTTTCATACTTAAAATTTAGGGCCAGCTTTTGCAGCATTGGTGAATAATTCAGGAGACCTTGACTCTATTCGTAACCTGCTGATTCAGTGATGGTTACCAGAGTTATATGACTCTGAGACCCTCTGTTCCAGCTTCAGTCTTTTACTATTGTCTAAAGTCCTTTACATTTGTTTATTCAAATTGTAAGCTCTTCAGAGCAGAAACTACTTTTCTGTATGTGATTGTATAGGACCTAACTCAGCAGAGAGAGACAATAAAAATGACCATATTGAGGAAAAAAATCAATGGAAATCAGCAGGAGCAATGTGATTTTCTAGGATTCTCAGACTCTATTGTACAGTAAAATTTCTGAGAACTCTCGGGTTTTAGTAGGGAGGTAAACCAAGTTGCAGAAAGGTCTCTTTGGGTCTCTAAATGATAGATATACCACTTTGAAAAAAATGATCTTGTCTCCATTTCATGCTAATTCCTTAATGGATGAAATGTTGATACTTACCCAAGCTAAATATAGATATTTTGAAGCTAAATTCAATAGTCTTTAGAAAAACTGTTTTAATATTCCGAAATGGCTGCAACTTTCTAACTGCAAATTATAGCCATTTTTTTTCTGTATTATATCCATTAGCAAACTCTCAGAGATAGGAATCAAAAAACTAAGGAAAATAGAACTGACATTTCCAAGACCATATGTAAATAACTTTAACTATAACATATAACCCCCCCACAAATATTTATATTATTAGTCATGATACCAATGATAAAATAATAATAATAATAAATAATATTTTTGAAAGGAAAATAAGTTCATATGCTTCAGGGCATGTGCTGGTTTCTACCTGTTAGTGCTTCGGAAGAAACTTTCCCTTTGGGCAAATTGTTGTACTATTCATCTATTTCTCTGAAGCATCTGGTGCCAGCCGTTGTTAAAAGCTCATTCCAGATTTATCTATTTCTTGTGTGCTATGGCAATTTTTATGTTTCTGTGAGCTGAAATAAAATTGTTTTTACCTAAAAGTAATTTCAAGGTAGAGATGCTATCTGTGCCAACATTATGCTGGCAGGGCATTCTATAAACTACTTCTGAACATGAAGCCAAATGCAGCCCTTTTGAAGATCTGCAGGCTTAGTCTGACAGTTTTGGCAGATTCCTGGTATACTTCAAGGGCGTTGAAGTTGGTGCCAAAGTTTGTTCTTTGATTTCCACAGATCTGAATGCACACATCTGGTTGTGGGAGGGGTTATCACATGTCTACATCTGCCAAACATGGCCATTCTCTAACCCATGCATATTTCTTTAATTCCACTCTACCTTCTTGTGACAGGCTAATTCCAGCAGTGAGTTATTTTGAAATCATTTAACAGAAACTATTACCAAAAAGAAAAAGCAAAGAAACACACACACACAAAAAAACAACCAACCAAACAAAAAAAAACACAACCCACAAAAAAATAAAATTGGCAGAACGAGAGAGAACTTGAGCATGATTGGCTGAATTCCCATTGGACTCTGAGAGGTCCACATGCTGTTCAAATGCTACTGACATAAAAACATGCCAAGGAGTTAACATAGAAATTCAGCTATGGAAAAACAAAGCGTATGATTTCAGAAGCTGAAACCACAATCATTAAATATAGATTGACATGGAGGAGAATTTCTGTATGAAAATAAAGAGGAGATAAATAAATTGTAAACAAGAGGAAATTCAAAGAACTTGGGAGGAAATATAGGCACTATAATGAAATAATTATTGTTAGAACTGAACTAATAATACATAAAACCCCAAGATCTGTTTGAGGGTTTTATTTTTGATTCAGTCATAGTAGAAATAGAACTGTATTTCAATATTTTGTTTTATTTTAAGCATTTTAGATTCCAATATTTGGAATGCAAATTTTGACTTATTCTTGCTGTAATTAGGCCCATGGGTCACATGGTACATTTGTTTTCCTCTGGTTGAAGCTCAAAACACAACTGAGGGAGTCCTTGGAAAAAACTGTCACTGTTCTGAGAGTCTTAAGGGATAACAAGTGTAAAGAGTAGGAGATTTCAGAGCCACCAAAGCTTTGCATGGTGCACTATTATTGTACATATGCAAAAATGACCACAAACACATCCAAAAACATGCATACTCTGGCTGCTGAAACTTCAAGTAAATTACACAAATATAATTACAAATTAGTCTTAGATGAACAACTGAGTTATTAAAGTCATCATCACTGCCCATCCTTGACTGATGCTGATTTTTAATTGCTTATCTGTGTCTTACAGTAGGAGGCCAGTAACAAAATCAGTGCATTGTAAAGGAAAAGGATGAGGTATGTTATTTCAGCAGTAGTCAGCAAAGATTTTTTGTGGCACAGCTGAAGACAAACAGGATAATTTTTTATTTTATCTAAGGGCTTTCACACTTACAGTTGAACAGGGAATTGGGACAAAAGCCTTCTTGAGCACCTGAATTATGGTCAAGACGTGACTGGGATCACCTGGTAGGCTCTTGATCACAACAGATAGCTAAATACATATCTTTGATGTATATACATACAGGATGGTTGTGGTTGACTTACATGTCCCTCCTCATGTGTTAAATGTGCCTAAATCTTATGGTAGACTGCTTTATTTTAAAGGCAATGCAATAGTTTTAAAAGATAAGCCACAGAATATTACATAGCTAATTGGAATTTAGGATGGTAGGCACTACCTAGAATGTTATTTTTTTCCTTGTTCTTAGTTATAAGCAACTCTCACAATGGGTAAACCAGAAGATATGGACCCTTAGGATCTGTTCTTTCCCTTTACATTCAAGAAGTGGTTAATCTTACCTGGAAGTTAGTCTCCAAGGGTGGGTTAACACTCTAATTCTTAAACTAGGAGAGGTGTTTTCTTTCATCCCACAATGAACACCCTACCTGTATTTCAGTGTCAGGGCTGAGCTTTCTAAGCTTTTCAGTTGTTTTAATTGTTTCCTGATGGGCTTCCGTGAATTCCTTTGCCATGAAACCAACTAAGTCTCTGCATATGATTTTGCTAGGCAACTTGGATTTTTAAGCAGAATCCCCAGACTATAAGCCTTCAGTAATAGTTTATAATGATGATTGTTGAAATTCCCACATTCACGTAGAGAGCATAGCTCCAAGTATTCAAATAGGAGTGATAAGTGTTGCATGCATGTCTAGCTGATTGACAGAGGAAGTTCTCTGAAGTACAGATGTCAGTGAAGCATGAATCTCAAAACATAAATGTAGAAATTCTGTGGATAATAACGTGAATAAAACCTTAAGAAAGTCAGAGGTTGGATCTGCACCTGATATGAATTGGCACACATCTGCAATTGTTTTACACCAATAGAAGATCTGATCATAGAATGTTTCTCTAAAGTTAATGATTCTCAAGTTTATTTCACAAAATATTCTCTAAACTTTGTGAATGAGCAAAAGACCCTAAAAATATGGATCCTTCATGTCCAGATTTTTTTTTTTTTTTTTTTTTTTTTGCTATGGATTCTCAGTCACCAAAAAAAGAAAACAAACAAACAACCAACAACCAACCAAACAAAAAAACCCTAAATAAATAAATAATTTTTAGAAATTAAGAACTACCTGTATAATAGCCAAACCTCAGGATACTATTTAGATCATCTTAAACTGTAAGTAGGATAAAAGGCAATATGCAATTTGAGTTAATGTCACAATTTGCTATTAAGTGTAACAAATACATGTAATATCCTGTCTTTCTTCTAACTTCTTTTCCCTTCCACCTTTGCCAAATTTTGCCTCGTAATCAAAGTTAGTAATATGAAATAGTTTCTCTGTCTTATAATGGCTTCTTTATATAGACCTCATTTTTTTTCAAGGTAAGGAGGGTGATTCAAAACAAAGAAACGAAAACAGATTAAAAAAGTCTAAACTGTATTCCTTCTGGATGTCAGCTTTACTTACATTGTATCACAGTGGCTTAAATTGTGCAATACAGTGAAGTTCCAAGCTAACTTGTGTTTTAACAAATCAATACAAAGCTGCAGCTGATGATGATTACAATGCACTAGCTCTTGTATCTGAACTTCACTGTTCCTCAGTGCTTCATTCAGAGCCACTGGATACCTTTGCTCTTGCTTTGTTAACACTTGACAAGGACTTGACAATACTAAAAAAAATGCAGTGTTGTAAATTCCTGCTGATAGATTTACAGTAACTGATGGAAAATTCAAGTCCACGCAAAGTGAACAGCTTCAACCAGTTTTGTTTATTGTTGTATTCAGATTAATAGATTCAAGGAGAATTTAAATGTCTACTTAATATTATACAATACTATCACCAAATTAGTCTACACTCTGCCACGATTAAGCCTAGATACTCATCTTCCGTGTAATAGTACAGCTTTTTCCACCCGAGAAGAAGGGACAGAGAGTACTTCTTTTTCTGTCATAAATATGCAAGTCACAATATCTATGTTGGTCAAAAATGGAGAGAATTAAGGTGGCTACTGATTCTTTATATCGGTATATATTATATACGGTTATAAATTATGATCAAATAATAATGTAAAAATATGCCAGCAAAGATTGGGAATAACACAATAAATAGGAAAGTGAAGATAAGCACACTAGGGATTTAGAACATGAACTAAGATTTTTTTTAATATTTATTTTCTTTATCCATCCACAAGCATTTAAGGTCTGTAACTGGATAATACCTTTGATCTGGAATTCAAAATTCCACAGAAAACCTGTACTTTTATAACAATGAAGAGTTGAAGTATTATTCTTCACTAAATGTTTACTTGAATGTTTTTCAGAGGCTAGCTTCAGAATGACTACTTTTCTCATATTTAAGAGGACAAAATAATTTTTGGGAAAACAAACAGAAATCCTCTGTTTTATTTTGCTCAGACCTGATTATCAGACAGCAGATAATTTAGCTAGCCTTAGTATTCCACTGATTAAACCTCTGATATATCCAGAAAAATAATTCATTTCAGCATGTTGTAGAAATGCTCTGCAGAACTGACTAGAGCTTGAATTACAGACTCAAATAATAGTACAGCTGTTCATAAAGCGCTTTCACAAAACCTTACATAATTTTTTTAAATTAATAAATTGTAGCATTATTTATATTGTGTACATATCATGTAGGCTTTTATAACAAGGATACAATGATGTGTTTCATTGTAGGGAAGTCAGAAAAACAAAATATCTACAGATAATTCCTCTTCTCTATCTCTTAAACCCACAGAAGTTTCTACATGTATACAAAGAAAGCGTTAATTTTATATTAAAAAAAAAAAATGTTTTCTGGTTTAACACATAACAGATTGTTCGATAAAACTACAAGCAAAGGGAGAGGGAAGATAAAGAGGTGACACTGTAAAAATATATGTATAAAGATACCTACATTGAGCAGATGACACTTTTTGGGGATAAATAATATACTTAAAGGACAAAGATTATAATGTGAGATTTGCTATGGAGCATAGCTAATGGAGAGAGGAAAAAAAAGCTTGAAACTTTTCTCCTCATAGAAAAATGTTAAAGAGTTCAATAGCAAACAAGAACTTTTCTGCATAACTCCTATACTAACTTTTAGAACAGAAGTATAACTGAAGTAAAATGGTTAATTAATATATAGTATCAAAACTGCTGCTGAAAGGATATCACTGTATATCAATACCCCAGTTCAGTGGACTGCTTAAGCATGTGCTAAATTTTAAATAAAAGTTGAAGTTCCGTTGATGTCATTGATGTCAGACATATAAAATGCTTTCATATGTTGGAATTTCCATACAGTGGGATTTATTTGAAGTTCAAAATTACTCTATTCAATTCCTTCAGAAATGTGATATTCTATATATACAACATTTCCATATGAATAAAGGCTGCTTTGCAAAACCCTTTTTTGTTTGTTTTCAGTTTAGCTTTCCTCCCAAATCACCTTCCTTCCGAGATGATCTTCTGCATATCAACAGACATCAGGAGCAAGTTGGGCTATAGTATACATACAACAACTAACATATGTGTACACCAAGGGATTACATAAAGCGATGCAAATAACACACCACTTATTTCTCTGTACTTATATACCTGGCCAGTAGGTATACTATATGAGACACACACTGTCACCTTAAAATTGCTCTTTCTTTTTCCTTTTTCTTATAATTCTCTACTGGACCATTGTGATCTCCCATCTTCAATAGCAGTAAATATTTGATCTCTATTATCTTGACTTTATTTGCCACACATGACTTCATGAAAAAACATTTTTGAAGAGTGAATGAAATGAAAAACAGAAACCAGCATGGGACAGAATAAAAACTGGTCTGTGGGACTTGTGGCATACAATAGCTATGAGCTACGGCTCAGGTGAAGTCCTGTGTCATACTAATACTTTGAAGAGATTTAGCTTTCCACTTACTCCCAACTTTCACAGAGATTTGTTGTGTGTTTATTAATTTCCTTATTTTTTTAATGTTTAGTTGAAAAGGAATGAATAGAAGAGAAGGGACAGAACTGTAGAGGTTACATCCTTGGGGAGGAGAAGTACAGCTGGTGATAGAAAATATTTCCTTCAGGAACAGCTGTGAAAGCCTTATGTGCCAGTAGCTGCATGCGAACCCTTTATTTTTGTAGTATAAAAACTGACAGGAAAGTGTAACTCTAGAGAGAGTATTTATATGCAACCAAACGCATCCACTTTGCATTAAACATCCTTGTTAAGCAGGTTTATGTGCTTCTATCTGCTGTCAGTCAGGTTTCTGTGTGTTATCAATCACTTGCAATCACATTTTCCCACACTTGGGTTTGGGTACACAGTGCATAATTCCCAGTTGCAGGGTAGTTGCATTACCCTAAAAATGGGCAGAAGTTAATCAGTTTGTCAGACTGGCCGATATTCTGCTTCTTCTCAAGTTTTGAGCACTAAAATTTTTTTTTTTTCATTCCATTCAGAGTTCCCTTGTGAACCCAGCAGTAGCTGTGCAGATCACGTGCAACACCTTCCACAGAACAAGTACTGTAAACCTTCCAAAACCTCCATCTTGGACTAGTTCACCTCTACCTGTCTTTGAACATCTGCAGAGACCAAAAAAAGTGAGTTTAGTTCTGCCTATGATAATTCCAGCTATGACCTTCAGAAACTAGCAATTATCTTCTCCCTTTTGTAAAATGAATTGAATGTTCTCCTATCTCTCAGTCTTTATAAAATGCAGTTAAAATTAAAGACAGTGTGCAAATGCTAAAAAATGCAATCCTGAGCCTACACAATTGGTGTCAGTAGGAGTTTTGCCATGGAATTCAATGGGAGCAAGGTCAGGACCTGATATAATTGAGAGAAGTTGTTAATATACATCACTTACTGCCTGCCTGCAGTTCTCGTCTAGCTAATAAAGTCACTCACTGACATAACAATATAGAGTGCCAGAGCAGGTGACACACTGTGTGGTTATGAGGTCTTTTACAGCACAGCTTTCTTTTCAATACGTAGTGGAGGATATATAAATATATTCCATATGCTTTATACTACTATATTGAGTAACTTTTTGAATGTATGCTTTGGCAGCTCAGCATATCTCAAGCAAAACTTTCTATGTGACATCCATAATGGATTAGCAGCTTCTGTGCATTTATGAAAATACCAGAATAGTCTAGCACCAGTACCTGCTAATCATACCTAACTGGCTTTTGGAAAGCACTGATGGACTCCCTTAGATTAGTAAGACTTGATGAGTTGCTTGTTTGTTTAATTTTTTTTTCTTTGTCATCAAAGTTTTACATTAGTGTCATTCCAAATGTATAACAATATTATATGCAATCAATGTTTGAAGCCAACTGTTCTGTCAGGGGGAACCTTGACTGTTAGGTGAAGAAAGTAGCAGCAGAAACAGCAGCTCTTGACTACACACACTTCCTCTGTACCCCACCAGTTACTGTGTTACTTAGGTTAATAGGGATAGAATATGCTTAGCTATGATGTAAACCACATTTCCCTTATGTTGAGGAAAGATTATGAACCAAAGAGCAAGATCATGCAGGGTGATACATATTTATGAATAAAAGAATCTTGTGTACCATGGAATAGAATACGGAGTTCTCAAAAACTTTGACATTAAGAAAGATTCAGTGATTAAACAGTTTAGAAGAAGCTTCTAAAGATAAGGAATGTTTACTGCGCTTGATGCAATAATTTTTGAGGTTGAAAAAAAAAAAAAGTTTTGTATCTTTGTATGTGGTGGTGGGGACACAAGAATAGAAAGACTGAATTTGTATTTGATGTTGACCCTTGTAAGCAGACAGTGAAAAAGAGGAAAATATCTGTCAGTATCTTTTGAAATTATTTGAGATCTGGAGAAAAATATTA
>JAAGNO010031156.1:89646-107600 GCA_033439905.1 Ceryle rudis
ACATTAGGAAAAAGTTCTTTAATATAAGGGTGATAGATCACTGGAATAGGTTGCCCAGAGAGGTGGTGGAGGCCCCACCCCTGAAGACATTCAAGGCCAGGCTTGATGAGGCTCTGAGCAGCCTGACCTAGTTGGAGATGTCCCTGTTTATTGCAGGGGGGTTGGACTAGGTGACCTTTGGAGGTCCCTTCCAACCCAATACATTCTACGATTCTATAATGACTTGAGATGGAATGGGAAAAAGAATGAAAAGCTGCACTCAGGGCATGCTCTAGCCTCAGTGTGTCACCCCATTTCCTTTCTGCAATGATAAGAAACATGATTTTTGGAGGACCCATACATGGTTTCCTAGAAGTTCAAGTCTGCTTAAGAAGGTAAAAGGACACCTTCCAAGAGGAAACACAACTTTTCTCAGAATAAAGGGAGTAGAAGACCAAGAAAAAAACTACATCAATAATAACAAGATTAAAAATAGAGTAGTTCGTCAGCACTCATTAACTGGCACAGCTTAATTACTTTTCATTGAAGTATGATAAATTATACCTGCTAGCAATCTACTTCAATACATACACTTTCCATACAGAATTAGGATGGAAGTTACACAAATAAAAAAAATAATAATAATCTGTTAACATTTCAAAGACCAAAAGTCAACTGAAGGAAGAGGAATTTACCTAAGGTATTTTACCAGGAAAAAATAAGTTTGAAGCCATTCCATTCCAGCCACTTGAAAGGTTTTGACCACCTTCAAACTGATAACTTTATATAGGCAGATAATATTTTGCTTGGTTGGATGTTTTTAATGTTTTTCACATGTTAACCCATTATACATCAATTATATCAGACAGTTCAAGAATCAATTTTCTCCAGGCTGTCTGCACTGAAATCTGACTTGATTTAACAGTGGGGTATCTGGTGATTCATCCCAGACAGAGTGTTGGCCTTTCACTTATTAAAATGTACTCAATTCCTTTGAATGGTATAGGTAGTAAATGTTGAAAAATATCTTCGATGGCTAGAAAGGCAGAAGACAAAACAAAAGCTTCTTACTCCTGACATGCTGTATTTCTGATCCAGGAATATTTTGAGGCTCCTGCACCTGTTACAGTTCAGACTCTTCCAACTTTAATGCTGCTCAAAACTGAAAAAAAGCTGAATAGAAAAAAAACTCCAAACCCTTAGGTGAACAATTCTGTGAAATGTATGCATTCCCACAAACTCAGACATCATGGAAGACTACGTCAGTTTTGACAATATTGCAACGGAAGCCAGGAAAAATGCTAATCTGTGGGCTGAAAGGAAGCCAGAATCCCAGGCCTTTGGTACCTTTCAGACTTGCTCACATCACATTACATGGTCACCCAAATCCACTACACTTAAAGCTGAAGCTCCCAAGTTACCCCTGGGAGAACCTACTTCCACCTCAAGAAGAAATTAAGCAAATACAGTTTTGTTTCAATGTATAGAATTTTTGCTGTGTCACTCAGAACTCCATCTAGCTTGATTTCTTACATCTGACTAGCTGCATATTCTTAGGGTAAAATACAATATATTGTGTGTAGGGTACTTCTAATATAACCTCCAATTTTAGCATTCAGAGCTGCAGGATGCACCTAGATCATCATGATTAATAATCATATATAGCAATATCCAATTTCAAAATATTGCAGTCATCTGTAAAAAGGCATCAACATTCTCTAAGGACTACATAGGTTTAATTCAGTGCGGTTAGAATATATCTCTTTTTGGATTAATATTATTTAGTTCATACCTGCTTTTTCCATAAGTCAACAACTTTATGCAAAAGTTCATTATCTTCTCTTGGTCCTGGACTGGTGATCAAAAAATCTATATCATGCCCAACCTTCTTACCCCTAGAAGCAATAAATAACAAGACTAAAAGACATAAGTTTCCATTGAATTTCACACTATTTGTGAAGAAAATATTTTTGCTGCATTATAAATGAGTTTGCATCTTCTGTTTCTTTAATCAGGTATGCCAGTGTTCTTTGTTAAGCAGTAATTTAAGCTTTTTCATGTATTTTCTCTGTTGTTCGACTAGATACAGTATATCCATTTGGTGATGTTAAATCTCTATCTTTCTTCCCCTTAAGTCCAAGAAAAGAAGGTTTCAGTCATCTTTAGATTAAAAAAAAAAAACAAACCAAACCCCAAACACAAACAAATAAACAAAAAAATCCAACAACCAAAAAAATAATAAAAATACCACAGTACATATTATGAACTGAGTGCAGTAACAGCAGATAAACTTGTCAGCCTCACTATTGCAGGCTTATATATTCTTCTTTAGCTTTTAATGAATACTCTGATGAACAAAACAGTGATTAGGAATAATTTTATTGTATCTTTTAATGGCAGACATAAAATCTCTGACTGTTTTACACTTTCTAAAAATATAACAATGTTTTTGCAGCGATTGAGAGTGATTTTTTTATTTTTTCCTGAGAACAGTTCAAGCTTAATATGAGTAAAGCTTGTTTATTATACCAAATGCGTTAAACCTAAATCAGATTAAGATGGAGCTATTATTGGAGAACAGGCAAAAGCATGCTATCAAAATTCTTCCCTTCAGGATTATAAAATGTTTGAGAATATTTGAAAATTTATCTTAGACTGCAATTCATCTGAGGATTGCAGAACCAATACATGTTTTTCATTTTGGTCTAAATACTGCAACAAAGACGGCATACACATCTTTTTATTGGCTGTAATCTGGCCAGCCTAAGGAGAAAGGAGCATAAGCAGAATTTCTGCAACTAGGTACAGTATGCAGATGGAGTATGTACCCAAAGCCTGGAGTAGTGGCATCTAAATTTAGCACATTGCCAAATGTTTTTCATGCGTTTATGGGAAAAGTCTGCTCTTGTTGATGTTCACAAGGGTACATAAAGGGTAGCTCAGGTGTATTTCATTTCAACACTGTGCCTAGTATTCAGAGAAATTGTAAATTGTTTTACAAGCAATGGAAATGGGAACTGTACAAAACAAAGAAAAAAAATGCCTTTTTTTATTATTTAATGAATTAGTTCATTATCTTAAAATATTGCATAAAACTGAATCTGTTTTCTTAAACTTGAAAATCTTCAAACAAAGCATCAGTCTAGGTTTAGAAACCAAACAGCAATTCAAACTCAGGAAGTTAAAAAGTATTTAGTATTCCATGTAACACTTCCCAGTTATTCAGTATCTCTTAAATTACCATAATAATACAAAACTCTTACATAGCACTTTTTACTTACATGTCTTGATATGATTTTTTTCAAAGGGAAAGAATTCAGTATTCCTATTGTAGAGGTGTGGAAAGTGGAATAAGAAAACTTGCTTAAAATTATTTTAAAAAAAATTCAAAGGAAGAAATTGGAAGCTTATGGAATCGGGAGCTGATTCCCAGTTCTGCCTCTGGTATTAAACACATACATATTTTAAGTTAACGACATCTAAGAAATCCTGCATCAATTCAGCCACAAGAAATCCAAGGTATTTTACTGGCCATCTATTTCACAAGCCAATATTTGTTGAAATGCTTTTTATTTGCAGAATATTTAAAACTCATGTAAAAGCAGATACTATAAAGTCATTGTTAGAGCTGCATTTCAGCTGCTCTTTGAAATAATTCACATTTAATTAATTTCTAACTGACTTTGTCAGGTTGTTACTGGGCAAGGAACCACCAGAGAGAGCCAAACAGTGGTCTACAAAGATGATTGAGGGACTGGAACATCCCTCTTATGAGAAAAGTCTGAGCAGGCTATTATCAATGCCTATCAATACCTAATGGGTAGTTGTCAAGAGAATGTTGTCACAACTTTATAAGTTGTGCCCAGTGATAGGACAAGGGGCAATGGGCACAAACTAGAACACAAGGTGTTCCACCTACATATAAGGAAAAACTTCTTTACTGTGAGGGTGATGAAGTACTGGAACAGGCTGCCCAGAAAAGTTTTGAACTATCCTTCTCTGAAGACTTTCAAAACCTGACTTGATGCATTCCTTCCTGTGCAGTCTGATCTAGGTGAACCTTCTTTAGCAAGGGAGTTGGACTAGATAATCCCCAGAGGTCCCTTCCAACCCCTAACATAGTGTGATACTGTAACATTTAGTCTAATTTCCGCTAGTACTCTTTACTAAAAAAATTATTTCTTTCCAGAAAAATATATTAACTTCTTTAAAAAGAAAAACAATCTATTATATTAAAAATCTCTGTAGTGCATGTTGCTCGTGGCTTGTAAATCATACAAAAAGATGCAGTAAAGTGAACATAGATTCAGACCATCATTCTATTGCATCTGAAGGGAACATTGCCTTTGATTTCAACAGAGTAGGGCTTTTCACATATGTGTATGTATACATACAAACACATAAACATGGGTATTCCTAAAATTACATAAAGAGCACATAGGATATGACAGTGCCAAGTGCCCCCAGCTGAGGATGAATGTAAATGTACATGTTTGTTTATCAACAATTAATTCTACATACATATCAATAGCTCACTGAAGCTGAAGCTATGTAGTTAAAGCCTAGTTGTGATATAGGACTTGATTATATACAAATTAAACACCATGGTGCCAGACATCTGGTCTTCAAACTGGATATGAAATCCCAGAATTCATCACCTGATTAAGTGCCTCAGAGATGAAACCCCAATCTCTTCTTCCTTCCTGAAGCTCACCAAGAGAAACACTGCAGGTGGTAGTCCTTTTCAAACCACATCACATTCAAGAGAGCAGGTTACTTACACAGGGCTACAGATGGGCTCTACCATCATCTAGAAACTGAAGGGGGTTAGCTAAGCATTATTCATTTAAATGAAAACATTCTGTTTGACAAACACCAAATTAATGCTAACATTGCCTGGTTTTGTCTTGCATTTGGTGATTGATTTTATTGCCGCCTTCTCTTCAGTCAGGAACACTGTCAGTGTTCCTGCTTCACAGGAGGCATCTCCTCAGTCTCCTCTCCTTCTGCCTTCCACTGGGGCACAGTGCCAGGACCAGAGTTCAGAGATAGCCTTTGGGTGCACACCAATGTCCACAGGTTATTTACTTACTTGTTATTATCTATCAGATTAAAACCTCTCAGCCAGGAAAGAGAATACTGTTAGATGTGTTCACGGCCAAGTTATTTGTCATACACTGGCTGTTAAATATCTCTACAAATCTCCCATTTTACACTGCAGGGTGGCATAAATCCACCCAGGCTAGTGATTTTAGCACACTAATGAATGGTGCGAGCTGTAAGGATTTGATTCTGGCATGCTACTGCCTACATGCTCTAATCACAAGGCTTTTTATATAAATCTGAGTACTATTTTTAAAATGCAAACAGCTGCAATGACATTTTAGCAAAAATAATATACATGCTCTTAATGTGTATGAGAGTTGCTCAAAGCTTCTCTATATTCTAGGTCTCCTATGAAATAAAAGTGATAACCTGTCTAGTTTCTCAATTCCACCTGGGTATAAGCAGGATCTGGGAAATTATTTGCTTATACCTAGAAATAGTGGGACTATTAAAAAGCAAAAGTGTAGGTGCCCCTAGAAGCAGAGCAATCAGGGACCTGCCTGTGGAGTTTAGGTTTATGAGGCTTTGAAAAGGAAAGGACATGGATTCAAGTTTTGTATTTGCTATTCAGATCTGCTTACATCTTTTTCTTTTCTTTAAATCTAAGCCTAAATCCTTGTGGGGCTGGAGCTATAAGAAAACCTGCACATTGAAGAAATGAAATTGCAGCTTAGGTTTTGTCCAAATAATTTATTCAAATCTGAAGTCTATAAAAGACAGCACTGTTAATTAACTGTGTTCAATTCTTGGCTGACTAAACTTGTATGAAGCTGTTAAGTTTCTTAGTGGTAAATTAATTATCTTTAAGGTTGTTGGGATTTTCCTTTTTTGCTGTCATTGTTTTAATACAAAATCTAGATTCCAAGGCATCAAACATAACTATCATTATGACTAAAATTTAAATATATGAATGTATGGCAAAAGATAATCATATTGTCATAATCTACAAGGGCAATACCTGCATGATTAGACATTTTAGAGTATTATGTGTGGAGACTATTTTAAAATCCCAGGTTATTATATAATGGCTAAGCCACATCAATGACAATTCTGATGAACTGACTTTAGCTGAGGAAAGGACTGACATTTCTCTATCACCCACAAAACTTCACTAACAGAGGAGCTTAAAACACATTTTTGCAACGAGTTATGTGTCAAAACCCCGAAAACTATTTATCAGTCTTTTTGCTTATACAGAGTTCAAGTCAATACAGAAGATGATAATATATTTCCACGTGTATGCTCGCTTGTAAAACTATAAGCTTTTCTTAACCTTGCAAGCCCTTGAAGCGCATGAAATACAAAGTGAACATAACAGCCTATGTTTATAAGGGTAACTGCATCTCCTGCTCAGGCATATTTCTAGGAAATATAAGCATGAAAGTAAAATCACAGACAGCATAATACCTTATATGGATGGATCACAAAAATAATTTATTTACATTGTATTGTGCATAGAAGTATTACTTCTCAAATATGCTGGGCTTCGCCTGCTCACCAAGAAAAAGTGTTTCTCCTTTGAAATGCTGCAGTCTAAGTCCTAGATTTGTTCACCACCATCTTCTCTATCAGCTCCCATCAATTATGAGGGCCCTTCTCCAAGATTAGTCCCTTTCTTCAGCTATGGTAAATTGTATCCAAGCCTGCCATTACTCACAGTACATACAGCCCTGTATATCCCAGTTAAGCTTACTGTACTGTAGTTTTTCTTCACTGTCTTTGTCTTCAGCTTTCTTTCAGTTTTTTTTAATTTTGCACTAAAATATTATTCCTCCATTTTTTTCACAATATTGATAGTTTATTTTAAAAATATTTTATGCTCTACTGCAGTGACATTCTCATTCTTGTCTGGTTAGCATTCAGAGACCATAGGAATGATAAAGAAGAATACAGATTTAGGTATTTTTTTTTGTTTCCCTAGAATTCTCCCTAGCTTCATTTTACAGGCCCTATATTAGATTTTTTTCTTCTTGGATGCACCTCACTTATTCTTTCTCACCAACTTCATTCAAAGTAGGGTTACAATAGTTTTTACAAATCCTTCTCAAACAAAATTCTGACTTCACTTCTGTGTGAAAACTGTTCTCGGGGTGAATGATTTACCTCAGATTTGTCAGCTAAATAACAACTTATTTGACTAACTTCTGATTAGAAATGAAAAGTGAACTTTGCTTTGTTAGCAAGAAATTTTGCCAACCAGAAATTCAATTTAGTACCAGGCTTAGGGCAGCCTAAAATATTCTTTCTTCACAGCTTCTATAGTCTGTAATCCAACCAATTCTCAAATAATTTTAAGAAGGGCACTTGAACACTCTTTTGGGGGAAGAAGGCACTTAATATTCAGAAGAAGAAAAAGGTTTTCAATAGCTGCTCAGAAAGATCATCAGAGATGATTGTGGCCCACTGGCCCTACACTCTCAGAGCCTGGACTGGAGACAAGCTGGCCCATTTATACTACTGTTTCTCAAAAAACAGATGGAGGATTTCCAAATAATGAGTTGGTTTGTTTTTGTTTGGTTTTTTTTTATTTTGTAACAGTCACAGTATAGCCAAGTCTCCATTTATTAAGCATATCCTATCCATTCCTTATTCAGAGAAAATTGTCATTGGCATAATGATAGCCTTAGAAATGTTGAATGAGGTTGCATGTGTGCTAAATCCTTCAGCGTTTACACGTGCACACTGAACTTTACACATGAAAACACCACTACTGGTAACAAAAGTCAAGCATATATATTTAAGAACCTGGAAGTCTAACAACTCTCAGGTGCTAATTTCCAACATCTGATAAAATATATTGAATAATAAAGAAACATAAATTTATGTGGAGTTCCTGGAATGAAGCAAATTAATTGCATATAATTAATTACGTAATGAATCTTCGAATTGTACACTCATTTGACTGCCACAAAATTTAACATAAAGAAGGGGGGACAAATAATGGAGAACAGAAACAGGTTTGGCATAGACATTTCAGGCTTCTTTCTATTTCACTGAACCTTTTATTTCTGTTAAAATTGTGGGGAAATACTGATTGTGGAGGAAGGTATATGAAATCTTAAAACATTCAATATTGGTTAATGTTCTGATTTAGTCTGATGAAACTGGATTGTATTGATTAAAACAATACATTTATGATAATATTAATATTCTGATTTGGCAGATTGAAATGGTTTTTAAAAATGTTAATGGATGTTTTACCCATATAATTTGCAGCCTTTATACTGAATAAGAAAAAATCCATAGCTTTGAAATAGCTTCCTGAGAATGATTGCTATCAGGAAAGAGCTAAAAAATCTGGTCATCAGGAATTGCTATGCCATCAATATTCACCATAAAACTGGTAAGATTTTTAAACTCTTGCTTTTATGACCATTTTATTGTACGGCTTCATTTTGATATAGAAAGCTAGGAAAATCATTAAAGCAATCTCAGACCAGAACTACATGGCACAGGCCTTAGATAGCACATGGAGAGTGGTCACAAAATGTCAGAGGCTGTAACTGTTCTTTCCTTCTAAAGAGTTTAGATTAAAAGCAATCCAGCTCAAATTAATTTATATAGCAGGCTGGATACTAGCTATAATGATGAAAGCTGAAAAAGAAAAAAAAAAAGAGAAGTCCTTTAGTTGTCAAAAGAAATACAGGAATTCATTACACATTAAATTAAGCATTGTCTTCTCTACATTCTTCTTTTGGGAAATGCAGAGAGGACAGCTTCTAGACATCCCCAAGCGACTTGAAAATATGTGAGGCCAACATGAATATTTCCTTGAACATAGATAAGCAATATGCATAAACATCTAGGAAGACCAAATGCAACTGCTAAAGTGAAGACGGTGTGGCAGTGGAAAAGAGATTAAATGTTGCAGAAGATTACACATAGCTGAAGGAATGGACAAATTCTGATATAGCACAATGAATTTTTGTTTAAGCAGCAAAGAGAAAGCTTGGATAAGTAGCAGATTCACTCCTTTTAGATAAAGCAAACAAAAAAATTTATAAGTCCCATAAAATATGTGCCTATGGGAAAACTAGTAGCCTCATGTGTGTATGCATAGTCAAACATGTAACTGCAGCTATAATCAAACATGTATACACATGCATACATAGTTCACAGATTTCCTTCTGACTATTCTGATATCAATGCCATATTTTTACTCTAGAGCAGCATCTTCTATGCTGGGTCTGATTTAACTCCCACTGTACTGGCAATGTATAGCTATTACTTGACATCAGTGGAGTTTGATCAAATAGAAGTGGCATGGTAAGTCTGTCTCTAATAACTTCAGTCCTGATTAAGGTGTACCTACTACCTGTCTCCCACCAGCATATGGCTTTGCAGAAGAGGAACAGAAATATTTATTCCAAATCTCATCCTGCATGCTCGTGGATTTGCTTATTAAGCAGTCTTTGCTGAGAACTTGAACAAGAGATGGACAATTTCTTACAGACAAATATTAAAATAGTTCTGAGTTATTGCCACTCAAACCTTTTTCTTGTAGAAACCTCATTATAAAGAGAAAAAAATAAAAATCTTCAAACTGAAAGTACTAGAGTGAGACAGTGCTACAACTAGTACACAGAGGGCAAAATCCTGAACTCTTTAACAACCAGAGGAGAAATATTCCATTGATTGCAAAGTAGTCACAGACTTCATTCAGCCAAGAGTAATTCTTATTTGTAATACTACAGATTTTAAAAACTTTGTGCCATAGTGTTCCATATTCAAGTATAAATTACTAGCAGTTTAACAAATTTAATTTAATCAGAATTTAATCAGAAACATTATTTGAGCAAACTTTCTTCTAATCTTTTTTTCAGGTTTGAAATCTGGACCTAGAGTAAGTGGCTTTATTTACTCAAAAGGACATTGATCTTTGCTAGGTGTATAATTAGTACACTGACAGGAAAGAACAAGGCACTTCCCAAGGAAATTAATGGAACCATATCTGTGCAAGGGTGTCTGCAACAGTGATTTCATGCTGAAAGATTTTGTTAAATGGAAGAAATTACAACGTTTGCAACATTCTCATTTCATTTGAAGAATCATATAATAGCTAAGAAAGGTTAGACAATTATCTTGCTTGTGATAGAAAAGGTCTTCCAAATTATAATAAAATGCTACAACACTTTTTTGAACTTATTTCCTTAGAAATTCTCAATTACGTATTCTGATCAATATTGTAAACAGTATTAGCAGCCTAAGTAGCAGCATAATACTATACCAGTCCATTGCTATCATAAAGGACCAGCTAAGCCCTGTGCACCACACATAAGCTGTTCTTCACTGTCAGCTTCAGCTCAGCAGATTTCATTAATAGTCAAGTCAGCTCCACATTTTCAAAACAACATTTAGATTCAACACTGTCAATGCAATGGTGGTCCACATACATACAGAGTAGATCGTAAGAAAGTAAACGCTCATTGAACTACAAAAACAGCTCAACCACAGTTAACAATCCAAAAACAGACACAGAGAGAGCAGAATGCAAAAAATAACTGGCCTCTAACCTGATTTGCACTGTGCAATGATCACTGTGTCAGCAGAGGGAGAGAGGAAGAGGGAACATTCAGCCACAATAAACTAGGGGCACTCAAACATGCCGAGCTCTACCACCAGCTTCACCTGCTCTGTGGGTGCACAATCTTTATACCTCCACTTCAAACATGACAAAGACATAAAATCATTGAGGATGCCAGAGACAAGATACTATTTTATAGTTCATTCAATGAGATAGCTGGAAGGCTCATCTATGCCATTTATCACATGAAGACATACTATAGCTTCCAAGCAGCTGCAGTTTTTTGAATCAAAGGTTGTTCTGATTCCAGAATTTAAACTACTCAAGGAAGCCTTCCATTGTAGGACAGGTAGTAGATAGTAAGAGAGCACTGTACAGATTATTAGGTTATTTTATGCAATGGATAATTATAAATCCTAGGTCATGATTTTCCCCTCTGAAGAGCCTCCCTGCCTTCAAGCAGGTCAACACTCCCACACAATCTGGTGTTGTCTGCAAATTTACTGTGGTACTCTCAATCCCCTCATCAAAGTCATCAATAAAGATGCCAAACAAGACTGGCCCCAAAACTGATCCCTGAGGAACATCACTCGTGACCAGCAGCCAGCTGGATTTCACCCCAGGGTGAAATCCTTTACCTCCACCATTGCTCCACCAATCTATCTCCCTCTCCCAATGAATCACATTGTTCACACAAGCAGTCAGTCCCTGCTTTTAAAAAATGAAGTAACATGCGCCTGAAGTAATACAGAAAACAATAAGCAAGATCTGATCAGGGCTCTGTGGAAGATTGATATGGGTAACCTGGTTTGTTACTTGAATTAGATCTTAGTTGCCTTTGAAGGCAGTTTCACAGTAGCGGTTGCCAGACAATGTGAAATTTCATTATCTTTTCTTTCTAATAGGTGGTAATGTACTATAAAATACCTGTTGAGATGAGAAGCTTCAGTGTGGGAAAATACTTACTCAAACATTTTGCAGCTGGACCCTGATTTTATTGCCTGGCATTTCAGTCACCCTACTGGACTTGGTTTGCACAAGTGGATAAAAATGGAGAGAATTTAATATTACTGGAAATCTAAACCCAAACTGACTGAAATTTTCTATTCCATATGAAAGGAAAATCTAAAATTCATGTCCCTTAAGGATTAATTCTTCCCTGACTGTACATCACAGGCTCATTTTGGGGCATAATTAATATTTGTGAGATGGTTTAATAGGATGCTGATTAATGTCTGAAATAGCAATAATCAAATTAAATTAACTGAAATAAATTTTGCCACCAGCAAATGCAATTACAATTAAAACTGAATTCATGATATATTTAACTGAGAAGATACCACAGAGTTATGAGAGATACTCTGACTCATTTGAGGCAATTTGTGGGTAAAAAATTTGTAGCTTTGTCTGCAGGATTACTTTTCCCACTGATTTAAGAATAAAATAATTTTAGAGTAGACTGTCTCTGAAATGAAAACAGTGAAAACTGAGCCAGTGTTCTCCTGGGCAGCTATAAATAAGGTTTCTACAAAGGTTAGAATTGCCAAAGATAGCATATAGCTGCATCTTCGCCAGACAAGTAATTCAACGTAAACCCAGCTGAACTATGTATTTGGCAAAGATTCACAGGTGTCTTCTCTGGAAGAGGTGCCTAAGGGTGGACACTTCATTAAAATGCTACATTTTTTTTACTCAGCATAACACTAATTCTAATTTACCAGGGGTAGGACTAATTTTCCATAGCTGTGGAAGCTTTATTTTTTTTTTTAATTAATCCAGTTCTGTAATGAAATAGCAATGGAAAAATCCCTTTCCCTTTAAGAGCAGAAACTTATACAGCATAAGGGAATCTAGCTTGAACACTGGATACACGAAACAAGCACTTTGGGATCCTCATTTATTCAGCAGGATATCACTACTATGGAGCAGCAGTAGCTGCTGTTCAAGGAGACCTCTAAGGAAATGCTTAACAATGCAGAGAATGTGTTACTTAAAAGATCTTTCTTGTACCAAGTCAGAATAAAGAAGTGTAATCTGCTGCAGCAGAAGGGATCCCATTTCCGGATATTTCTGTGAGTTATGCCTCGAGGGTGAAAAATCACTGAAATGAGGAGAACTGGTGCAAAACCTGTACAGCACTACTTAAAATCTCACTTAAAACCTAATTTTACCCTTGGTGACTACATTGCCTCAAAAAAGCATAGTAATGCATGCTATTCACCTAGTCGCTCATCAAATGTGCTTTCAAAGACCAAGCATGTCATGCTATGCTTGACTGTGTGTGTCTTTTATGACCCAAAAGAAACCTAGACACTGTTTCTCAGACTACAAGAGACCTGGGTACTCCTCTTCATGTCATCCTGATATCTCTTTTAAAGCTTTGTTTTAACAGATCTTTGATGTTACTTTAATGAAATAAGAAGATAAATCAGAAAATGGTTATTCAACTGGAGAACTTCAGCAATACTGCTGGCCATATAAGTTATCCACTGATCTTATAAAGTTCTGTTAGATTACCTGCATTAAAAATATTATGTAATGCAAACAAAATATTACAATGCAAAACCTTGAAAAGATTTATTTCCCTGCCTTGTGGAAAGAATGAATGGTGAATGATGTGTTTATACACTGACTTCTGTGGACTTTCAGCCTAATGGTTATTTCAAAGCATATTATGAAAAATTTATCAGAAGTTGAAGATCTGACAAAAAAAATTACCAAAAAAAATATTATTCCACGAACAAAAAAATTACAAACCATTTGACAGACCTATTTTTGTATGTATTATCTTGAGGAGGATCACCTATTAGTCACACGCTGAAATTAATTCCCTTCAACCTTAACTTCAGAGTTACTAAAACAAAATAAACACTGTGAAAAACAGTTATAAAATTATATTTCAACTACATTTATTACACACTATTAAAATTGTTTATAAAACTCGTCCTCTACCAGCCTGGTTTCTACCAAGGCACCAAAATAGGATAAGAGCCATGTAAGAATTCAGTAATCTACTTCTTAATTAGTAGGTATATTAGCAGGTATGGCTATGTCTATGTATTATAATAGTTGTACTGCCTGGATAGCATTATTGTCTTCCAGCTTTCCAGGACAAATGCCTGAATGTGGCTTTCACTAGTTATACCCTGACGATGTTGAACATTTATCCCTTTTTGGCTTGCACACAAGACTTTTTGCTCCTAAGAGCTCTAGGCTCTCTGAATTCTGTATTTGAAGTAAATTCACTATTCCACCAACCAAAACAAAATTCTGCTTCAGCTCTGAATCACTGCTGTCTCAATTTCATGTAAACAATGCAACTGTACTTGGAAGTGGTCCATATAATTTCAAGCTTTTAAAGCTTATGAAATGTACCATATCAGTCTGTCACAGTTTTATTTAAAGTCGTGAAATACATTGCTGAAGTTTTGCTTTTGCTGTCTTGGCAAATCCTTTAAATTACACTCCATTGTAATCAAGCATTTCAAATGATGTCATAGATACTGCCTGCATAAACACGGTACCAATCAATGGTGAAGCAAAACCTCTTCAACACTGTTTGAAAAAGATATACACTCCAATGAGTATTGATATGGATTTGAGATCTCATATTCAGGTGAAATGTAAGAGTATGCAGATGATACTTTAGTCTTAAAACATCTATCTAGTATCTCATGTGTAAACTCTGCTGTCAGCCTATTCTGTGGTAACATGGAACAAGCTTTCTGACTTTTAAGAAACAGTCCGTATGGCAGTGGTGCAGTATTTTCAGTTATGAGACATTTTAAAATTTTAATTATTCTAAAATCTGTAGGAAAAAATAGACCATATTCCAATATGTAGTAAGTACTAAAGAATTAGACTTGACTGGAGAGAAGGTACGTTTTTATTATTCATAAGAGCAGGCATCTCAGACTAGACCTGACCAGGCATCCTGAAATACCTAGTATCTTTTGGCCTAATTCAAAGGCTTAACAAGGACTTTAGAATTATGCAAACTGTGAGACAAGGAAATTCAACTACTTCTGTTTATGAAGACTACAAACAAAGAGATCAGTGGACTCCAAAATGCCAGATGTTTCAGTGAGTTCTCAGGGAGTACGATGAACTCTCAAAAATCAAATAAATAAAAGGTAAATAAAATTATCTCTTCCTCTATCCAACAAAAAAAGTCAACATGAGATGATGAAAGGAGAACGTTAAGGTTTTTATGACTTTTGTCTCACTTTAGAGGTAGCTGGTGATCAGTGCTTTTCAGGGGAGGCCACCACAAACTAGGAGAGCACTGGACCTTTCTTTATCTGGATCAATCATAACATATAGATAATGCTCTGATTCAAGAGCAGTTCAGGCCTATTTCCACCTTTTGATGGTATTCTGGCAGCAAGTGAAGCTTTCCATCATGAGGTATTTAGATGGAGCAATCAAGAGCTGGCTGTAGTTTATACGTGCATCCCAAATGCCTAAAGGTGGAATTGAATGGTTGAAATGCATTGACATTCTGGATCTGCAAGTGAGAAAGCTTCCCATTTTTTTTGTTTCCATCTCAGATGGTACATAATCTACTCAGGTGCCACATTTAAAACAGCATTCTTTACAAGCCAAAATCTCAGCTAAGCGAGTTTATATTGCCAGAACAATAACCTAGTGACCTCTTCAACATCATTAATAATGTAGTAGAGAAAACAGAAAGGTCAGCTGCGTTCAAATTATTTACTGAAATAAGTAGACAACAATCTGCATTATTAATTAGGAAAGCTGTATATTTTAAAAACTGCTTTTATGAAGCTATTTGTCATGCATTTTTTTTTAAACTGGAAAAAAAGATTTTGCAGCTAAGGCAACTTCCATTTCCTAGTTTAGATTTTCATTGTCCAAGAGAGAATTGTTTTGTTCAGAATTATATTTTCATTTTACTTAGAATCTCATTTATATATATATAAGTTAATATTTAAGAGATGATATTTTATTTTGAAAGAAGAAAGGAAAAGATATTTTTCTATACTGACACTGTAACAAAATTAACAAATAACTTAAAAGCAACAGTTTTTGCTCTACTGAAGCTTTCTGGTGGTAGATTGAAAACATGCATTCAATCCCAGACAACATTAATTCTCTCTAGCTAATTGCCTTGAAAGTTTCAAATGGATTATTCCTTTGTCATATTGCTGTCACAGAAACTTCCATCAAAATGTTCTTTTTCATGCATGTCTACTTTGACATTTCCAAAAATCAAAACATTCACTTTAAACAATTTAAAAGACAATATTAATATTCATGCAAGGAAGGAAACATGCATTTTCTGAATCTCTGAATGATATTAGCCTGGGTTTCACATACTTGGCGGTGATGCGACAATCTGTAGAATCAACCTACCATACAAATAAAGGTTCTTATTTGCTCTCTCCTCAGCTGTACTGGAAGTTATATAAACATGATAGCTTTTCTATTAAAATTCCTTGAACTGAGAATTAGATTGCTTGCATCCACTGAAAAAAAAAACAAAAAATAAAACCCCAAAACAAACAAAAAACCACAAACAAACAAAAAAAACCCCACAAACCCAAAAACAACCTAAGAAAAAAAAACCACACAAAAACAAACAAACAAAAACACAAACAAACAAACAAAACCCCCAAAGATCTCCCCAAACTCTAACATAAAATAGGATTAAGACTTCTGTTTTATCTGGTGGTGTGATAGTTGAGGAGTGCAGGCAATTGTTCATGCATTTGGATTAGTCACAAAGACATGACAAACTGATTTATGAAGTTAAATTTTTGGGCATTTTGTAGCAATATGTATAATTACATTAATATCTGCTAATTTCAAATTAAACAGTTTCATGGTTGCTAGCATACAGCTGCAGGATGGTGAATTTGGCTTTCTACCAAGGAACTAAAAAATTTTGCAGTTTACTCTTCCTGATTTGGATTGTGTAATCTACTAATTTTGTATAAGGGAAGAGGACTTTACTCTCATACAATACATTTAGAAAACTAGAGTTTTACAGAGAAAATAATATTAACTATTAAAATGAACATGTTTTACACCAGAACTATGGGATGCAATGCTTATGCCTGTTTTCCAATCACTTTTAAAACATAAATTAACATTCAAAACTTGTCTCCTTGGTCTACATCAGTGTTTTGCCAAGAGAGCTGTGTTGTGTGAAATCACAGTGTTAGCCATAAATTCCCTGGAGCTGAAACAGTTATACCCTTTGGGCCAGTATAGGTCATTCCATCTGGCAAAGGAACACTGCATCCCCACAGAGAAAGGCTGCCAATATATTCTACAAGTATAAGCATACCAGAAAAACCTTTTAAAGTGTCATTAAATCTACCTTCTACCATAAGTAAATCTCTCCATAGTGAAATCTTGCTAGCCTTCTTTACAAAATTCCCTTTCTCTGCTTCAAAACATGATCTTTCCATCAGGCTCATGAAGTTGGGTTACTTGATTTATTCCTAAATTGAAAAATTCTCTGATTATTATTAAACAACTCCCTTACTTCTTTAATTCCCAAACCATGGCAAGGAGATACTCTGTTTTATAATGTAACTTTTGAGTGTTCTCTCTGTGCCCTTTTTCATGATCCAGATATCAGAAAGCTCTAGCCATATATTTTCAGAGAGTCTCTCAAAAAACCCAGTCATATCATATTTTTCTAAACTCTTATTCTGACTTCTTTCTGAACATAATCTTGACTTTTTCAACCTGCATTGTTGTGTGGCCCCAGGTAATGGGGCATTTTAAGGGCAACTTCATTGTAGCTACATATTTTTGTTTCTTTAGGTGAAAGGTGAAGATGCATTTCCTGGGTGACCATTTCTTGCCAGTTCAAATTCTCAAACAGTCAGATGAAACTATCCTTTTACTTTGTCATGATTCAGCCAAAATCAATATCTAGGCTCCCACCAACCTTTTAGCTAGAATGTACCAATACACTGTTCACATTTCATTTAAGATATTTGAGTGGTGGAGATACGGTCTACATTTACTAAGTCTGAATGTAGTACTACCTGTGGTAGTGATACAAATGAATACTATAATATCAACATCAAGACATCTCAGTGTTCAATGAAGATATTATTACTAATGCAAACAAACTAGGTGCAACTGGCCACAGTAACCTCTGCAACAGGATCAAGTAACCGACCAGGAATGTTTGCTGTGTTTACCCACCTGAATTGTGTCTAGGTGCCAAGATAAAGGAAAATTTTCTGTGGTCTTTCATCATTAACATAACATACAGAGTGCAAGATTATTAGTTTATAAACTAATATTAGTTTATATATTTATATTATATATATTTTTTTTTATATATATTCATATATATTTT
>JAAGNO010031156.1:117654-136511 GCA_033439905.1 Ceryle rudis
TTCTGTTTCAAAATAACCCAGATAAGTGTCAGAAAAAGATTAAAAAAAAGAAATAAATTCCCAATCTCTCAGACAAAGCTATACCAACTGAAACTCAAGGAGTATGTTTTACAGGTGGTTAGCTAAGTGTTGCTATAGGGGAGTAACAAAGGAAAAACTCATCCAGGCTTCATTACTTTCTTAATTTCTGCTCCTGAATGATTTCAAATTAGGGTCATAATGACAGGTTGCCATCATAACCCTTTATCTTAGTTAATTTCAAGTCTTTATATTCCTTTATGGGTTCAGATATCTGGAAAGACAGTTACCTTTGACCAAATGTAGCATTATTGCCACTTCCAAACAAAACCACAAGGAAAGCGCTTCTGATTAAAGATATTATATGAGCTATTGTTTTTTTCAGACAGGCAGAAAGATGAAAGAATCAGAACAAAAAGACATCAAGGAAGCAGCAGACACTGAAGGCTGTTTCACTTAATATGACCCTTGAGAAGAGGGAAAAGAGAATTTGGGGACTAAACTGAAACTACAGAATGTTAGAGCAAAAGAGGAAATAAATGGTATGCAACTGGTCAGAGAAACAGGTCTTGGTATGTTCTCAATAAGATTGCATCAGCTTTTCCAATTTTCATGCCTTACTCTAACAATTTGTAGGTCTGGTATTTTGATTATGCCACACAGATCCAATGTAGTAATGTGATTTACACTTCCTGTCTATGGCAGTTTTTTCCCCTCCTGAATCTTTCACCATTCTTAACTAGAAATAAACATGCAGTAGTTTCCAGTACTACATAATCTGCAAATGGATAACTACTCACATAATCCTGCTTCCTTGACAGAAGCAGCTATCAGTGTCCAAACACAGTCTCCAGACTAGCAGCCAAACCTGTGCTCAAAATATCCTTGTCTCTTCTCTTCAAGACTCCATAATTTTCACTGTCTGTTGTCCATCCTTCTCTTTGTTTTCCTGTTGCAAACATACAGCTGCCAGCCAAGTCTGTTTCTACAGACACCACCTAGCATTAAGACTAGTACAAGAAGTAATACAGAAGATTTAAAGGTGAAAGCTAAATAAAACCACAGAAAAGTCCATGAAGTTTGCTGGGATTTCAAAAAAAAGCTATTATTTACTTGAATTTTATACTACATTTCCTAACTTTGATTAAAAGACATACTATGTCATCTGATTTCATGAAATTACAGTAATCTAATGGAAGAGGTCTAGTAACTTATTAAATATATCCAGCCATGGGTTTGATAAGTTTGGCAAAATAAACTCTCCTGTAGTTCATTTCTACCCTAGTGAATCTCTATGACTGCAGATCACTAATGGAAACTCTGTTCCATGTAATTCATGCAGTTGTTCTGCATAATTAGTAAAGTTTACAAGACCCCTAACTTTCAAATCTCCCTCTAATCTGGACGCACACAATCAACTGCTTCTTTTTTCTGAGTTATGAAACAAATATACTAAACAAGACAAATCTGGGTCCTCAGGAATAAATACATTATTCAGAGCAATCATGAGCTATTTTTGGCTTTATGTTAGTAGTGTACAAGGTGTAGTGTGAGGGAATCCAGAAATTTGATTACTAAAACTTGCTTACTTTTTTATTAAAATATTTACATAATGATGAAAGGAACAAATAATAATTTGCTAATTAAAAACTGTGAGCTACTGATATTACATATACTTCATGCTGATGAATACTGCAGTACATAAGACAGGTAAAAAGAACAGATGTAGTCACTCTATTGCAGTTCAGTAATTAAAATATAGGCATCTAATAAAGGTACTTCAATCCATTTAATGAAATTTTCTACAAATCCTACATTGCAGCATTTGTTTTCCAACTGTTGGGCTGGTAAAATACCATTTAGGACTGAAATTTTAAAACTTCGTTATTTTAATATATTCTCTCTAAATTGAAAGACACATAATTAATACAGTGGATTACTCACTGAAGGCATCATTAGATACTTAAATAATTTATCTTCTGGTTTGCCACAACCATTTAGAGATACAAAAGCTTATTCTTAATTAAAAAAAAAAAAAAAACAAAAAACCTATCACATTCCCCTGAAATAATAAGCAAAATAATAGGATTAAATCTGATGTGTGAGATTCAAATCGGATGTGTGAGATTCAAAGTTTGCAAACAACTATTCTGCCAACAGAGCTCACAAACACATCATGTCAGAAGGAACTGGTAATTTGCAGTATGGTAACACTTCTATCCCTTCAACTCTTTTACTTATCTAGACATGCTAACCAGTTACATCCAAGTTAGTAACACAAGGTCCCTGACTGATTTGCATCAGTGTGAACAGAATGCAATCGTATGCCTCTTAAGAATTCACAGAATGATCACACTTGAGATTTTGAATATACAATATCATCTTGTTCTTATACCTCTGGTCAGGGTTTGTACTTGAGCCTAATGCTTCTTATTGACCACACTGTTTTATAGAAATTATGTAGCTGGTGGCTGTACACATTCTTGCAATAAATATGGGACATAACAAGAAATAATTATAAATGACGTGACATGGTAAAAAAGTAATAAAATATATTCATCATAATCACTGTGCATGTATATAGCAATTAAAAATTGTATAAGGTCTTAATTATGCACTAGAGCAAGTCCATGTAGGCTTATTTAGGCTCACAATAATAAATCACACAAGTCATGCATTAATTGTTAACAACGTTCTGTCTTTTGCTTTCGTACCAGTTTTAGTTGCCTAAGAGAGTGATAGAACTGCATGCTTTGAGTTCTAAGATAATATTTTAAGTATTTTTGAATTATATTTTTGTATTAAAAATGTAGTCAAATTTTCACAAAGTAACAAATTAAGCAGCAGGAGACTTAATGTGCAGGCTACTTTTTTTGTTTTATGAGCATGACACGTATAACAAACAGTGACCTAATGGGGGACTGAGTACAGAGCAAGGAACCCAATACTCCTGAACACTATTCACAGTCTCAACAGTTCACTGTGTGACTTTAGGGAAGCTCTTAAGTAAGTGCTGAAAGAATGAATTGTGTATATCCTGAATAACCATTTCACATTTGGTTTTACAGTGCAAGTCCAAAAGCTTTAGGAACAAAACTCACCCAGAAAAAGAAATTTTGAGACCACCTTATCTATTTAGAGGTTAGCGTATAGTTAGTTTAGTCAGGGCTTTATATTCAGTTCAGTCACTGTTTACTGCAAATTATACTTCTAACACTACAAACTCTGCATTAGCACATTTCAATCTCATGTGACCAAGTCTCTTTACAAAAAAAGCCACCTAGAACACCAAGATTGCTTTAAAGCTATAGTATCTTTCTTTCAAGCATGCTCTTACAATAGTCTCAGCCTTGGGAATTCAGATCCACTAAAAAAGAAAAAAAATACACTCAAGTACAGTATGTGATCTAAACACCACTTTTCCAGCAAGCTATTCTTAGATTTTGTTCTGATGACCAATCATCTATAGTAATAAAAGGAACTGGAATAATAGCCATCTATAGTAATAAAAGAAACCTAGGAATGTCATATGATTGCTCTCCTGTTTAAGAAAAAAAAGAAAAACAAACAAAACAAAACAAAAGGCAAAAAACCAAAACAAAACAACAAAAAAAAAAACACAACAACCATTGAAAACAATAAATTCTGATGCTTTCCTACTAAACTTCTTTGGTTTTTCCAAGGCACGATCATAATTTTTTGTGTACCTCAGTAAAACAGCCAAGTGACCTCGTTTGTTTTCACTCACCTCCTGAAACCACCAGTTATGGTAACTAAAGCATCTGGTAGAAATGTACACACAGTATTCTTGACAATCAAGCTTACTGCATCCGCTTCTGCCTTAGATACACAGCTAACAAGGTCATCGTAGTAGAGAAATCCTGGAAATCAAAGGCAAAAAAGCATGGATCACTCTGTGGAATTATCAAAAATCTACACAGTGTTACATAAGCCCTGTGTTAAATAGCCAACTCTCGACAAGAAGTTAAACCACATAATTAATACCATGGGCAAGGGAACCCTATCTAATGGCAAGAATTAAGAAATGTTCCATCTTGAACCTGAAACTGTATGTTTGTTTCAGGACACACTCTGGGAAGAATTGATCCAGGCTCTTCAGAAATCTTTTCCTTTCTCCCCATCATTCCTGGAGTTACACTCCTGCCTTGAGTGTGGGTACTGCAGGCAACAGACAGCCTCTTCCTTCCCTCATGTTTGTCCTTACAGATTATATATATTTTTGTCATTACCCTTTGTTATAAATAGCAGTCAGGATAATTTCTCCATTTGCTGCAAACCTGACATACTGCTTTAAAAGCCTATCTTCAAGAAAAGATGGAGTTCTACCCAACTACAGGGCTCAGAGGTATGTGAAATATCCCAGCTATCTTTATGTCTGATCACAGAGCTTGTATCAAGACAGCCCGGTCCTGCAGCTTGCTTAACATTTGGATATGCTATGTAAAACAAAAAATACAAAGGAGCATGAAAGTGGGCAAGCTGACCCAAGGATTCTGAGGTGATGTAAACACACTGGTTTAATGCAAAAATAAAGTTGCCTCATTTTACTATCATGTTATATGATCTCCTTTCCTTAATGTAACTAATGATCTTAAAGGTTTCTTCCAACCAAAATGATTCTATGAAATATTACTTTACCCTAATTGTTTAATATTCACAAGACACAGCAGCAAGAAAATAGATGTATAAATGAACTTAGCCTCCTCCCTTGATTCTGATATCAAGTTCTTTGAGCACTGAGATACAAGTTTTTATGAGACTTTAACCTTACCTGCTTTCTGCATTTTTGATAGCTTCATCATCTTGTCAGCTTTTACCTCTTCCAGAGTTCGTAAACCCATTCTGTACCATTTCTCAGATGTCTTCACTCCCACTCCAAAGACTGAAGTAAATTGCTAAGGTCAGTAGAACAACACACATTTCAGTGCTGTTTTCTAAAGGAGCAGTGAATTAGCAATAAGTAGGTAACAGTGAAGTTTCATAGGGAAAATACTGGGGCAGAGTTTATCTTATTAGAGGTAAATAATAGTGTAATACAAGCATACAGATTCAGCTTGCTTTCTTTGCATAGTTATGTTGAACAGACAATTGTTTTCAAACATGGAGAGTTTTCATTAAAGTGAAATTTAAACAATAATACAGTACTAGCTCGAGCACCTTTATGTGGTTTCCCAAATGTACACTTTCATCTAAGGTGTGAAATAAGGATAGTAATCTTTATTTCTAAAAATAATGTTAAGTAGCTGTATTCCCTTACACTGGCTTCATAGAATAAGAGATATGTCAAGACTATCTTCCTAATTTAACTGAGATTACAATTTTGTACTGTACGCGCTATCAGCTCTCGGTTGTACACATGTTGGTGTTGCAGCACACCTGAGAGATGGGGGCAGTGGGAACCTTGTGGCTCTTGAAATTCCACACCAATGACAATGGATCTCAATGGTGCATGGAAACAGATGGCAAGTACCTAAAGATAACTAACATAGTTGGATCATAGATAAGTTGGATCATAGTATCATAGAATTGTCAGGGACCTTAAAGACCATCTAGTTCCAACCCCCCTGCCAATGTCAGGGACACCTCCCACTAGATCAGGTTGCTCAGAGCCCCATCCCGCCTAGTCTTATACTGCATTCTATAAAACACATAGGTTTGGACATCATAGCTGTGGTTATATTCCATTTATTCCAAAGTAATTTTGTACAGTAACTTATTCCCCAAGAAAGGATGTAAAGCAAGAATGTCACAGTTGTGAGCATTATTCAGTGGATCAATATCTCAGATGAACAGTGATATGAAAGCAAGAGGGAAAATTTTTAATGCTTCCCAAAAGCATGTTCTTTATGTTCAGTTTGTCAATACTGAAACTCTCAATAGTTTCTTTGTAGGTTTATTGAATTCAGTGAGTAACTGTGTAAGACGCAAATAACTGCTGTTTTCCATTGAATCTACAACTTCTGAATTCCAACCCTGGAAGCTTTATTTTTTGTTTTTCTAAAGAGATTAATTACTTGAAAATAATTCAAGAGAATAAAAAAAATTTCTTCAGTAATATTAAATGGATATTACCCTACATTTTGTATAGAATAGATGAAATTACCTATTCTTCGTCTGAATCATGGGTGTTTATGAAAGAATGTGATTTTTTAAATGTCTAGACTGTTATCTTTTAATGCTTTTGCTAGTGCTATAATATTTTCAAAAGGATCTATTACTTGGTTTAAAATGATTCCAAGACTTAATTAATACTGGGATAGAGAACTAAAAAAACCTGATTCTATGCCACTGTCCAAATTTTAAGGAAAAAAAAAAAAAAAAACCCTACACTTTTTTCTCAATACCAGTATTCATTATTATTCAGTATATTTTTAGATGTCAATTTAGAGACAGTGCCAAGAGTGCAATGTGAATAGCAGGTAGCTTTTTTCTTCAACTGTGTGTGCCAACTTTGCTCTTTTTTGCCTGGTGAAAGTGAATTATATGAATTTGTTCTCTGCAGCATCCACTTCCATAAGGAGGCAAACTGACCATGTCATTCATGTACTCTGCATCTAAAACATAGACAGTATAGTTTATGTCATTCGTTTGATAAATGTGGTCCTGGGACCCTCTTTTAAGTCACGATGAATGATTTTCATCAGTCACCAGAACCATGCTAAACAGTAAAATTCAGGCATTCACTAATATTATAGTATTCTTCTTGGCTTTCTTAGAAACATAAAAAATTGTTGGGAAAAACTGTCTACAGCCAGCTTAGCCAAAATATTGATACTGTGTTCAGCTAATAAGAAAGCCACATACATTTGTTGTAATTAGGCATGTGAAACAAGGCGTAAAGCATATTTGACATAATCTTTCCCTTGATAGGTTTTATTCTATTCTCCAAGAAATTTTCTTAAACTCTGAAACATAAGATTTAATGTCTGATCCTCAATCTTTATTACCATTAAAAGCAAGTCTGTTGCTTGAATCCTGCCTATAAATGTGAATCTACACTTCTCTGAGTATTGCTACAGATGACATCAACAAGTATCACAGAGCATCTTTTCATACTTGTATTACAAGTCAGAGAACATGGAAGAGACTTTCAATAGATGAAGTAGAAGTGAGTAATTCAGGGGAGAATTAAACAGTCCTTTAATCTTTATGATTTTTTTTTTTCTGAAGGAACAAACAGGATGTTTTTAGAGATAAAAACTGCAGAAAAATTGAAAAAAAATTATTTCCAGTATATATTTTTCCAGTAGAGAATTCACTGAAAATTTAAGAAATGGGAACTGCAGTAATTATGTGTCTTAGATTCCCTTTAACTATGCAGAAGTGTGACTCTGACCCTGAACCTACAATTACGTAATAAAATATCTCAAATCCTCTTCCTTCTGCCTCACACAAAAGATAAGGAGTCATCTTCTTCACCTGGTATTTTTTTTTAATGCCAGAATAAGATGGTGTAGTGTTCTAAAGATAACCAACTGATGAAAAAAAGAAAAAATAATTCAAACCAACATCACATTAAACTTACAGGAAAGAGTATGCATTACACTAGTTTTCAGGAAAAAGAGATTTAGTTCAAGCTTAAGAGCAATGGTGTATGCATCACATTAATTAGAAAGGTAACTGATTTAATCACTAATACTTACTCTATCACATTTTTCTGTCCCTCCCTTTCTTTATTCAAGAACTTTCTCTATATTTGATATTGGATATGCCTTCATAATAAAATTGATGGTTATGTCTAAGCTCTACTAAAAGATGAAAATATTTGCAATTTTCAACAACAGCAACAAACCTCAGAAGATTTACCTTAAATGATTTGTATCGTTCATCGTTTAACACTTCTTTAGCTCTAGAACTCTCTCCTTCCTCAATAATCTCCTAAACAAAGAAAAATGTCACTTTATTCCATTACAATTAAGTTCTGCAATCCTTTTTGAGACAGCAAATTACTGAAGGATGAAGGACAAACTGTAACCACAGAATAAATTTTACAGTATTTATTTACTCATAAATTTACTGAAGAATTAAGTAGAAACTGGGACCATGGAACATATTTCACAGTACTTCTTTACTCATAAATTCACAACCAGAAAACAGATATTTATCATAATCTATGAGTTGTCCTGAAAATTAGATTTCATTATTTGACTGGGTTTACTTTCTTAAAAGTAAGAGCATTACAAGAACAGATATGGTTTTTTTTTTCAGTGTACAGTTCCTTCAGCCTTTCTGATAAAAACTAACAAACAAAAAAACCCTCACCAATAAACTGCCCCCAAATCATCCTATTTTCTGTGGGATCATAATTGAATTCCTAGTCCCCAGGTAGTAGATACAAAGAGCACTTCAGAGGCTACATGCTTAACTTGTGGAGTGAGGCAAACAATGAGCCAGAGTGAATCACAACACTAAGCAATAACCTTTCCAGACAGCTGAGACTCCCTGATCAGCTGCCTTCCAGAAAAACAGCATCTGAGATGTGGAGTCCTGAAAGGGCTAAGAATTAAAGAAAGATGCAGGGAATGCTCAAAGCTCCAGTAAGAATGTAAAGTTCATCCATCACCTAGATAAAAGGCTCTGATATAACTCATAGCAAGGTCGGATTTTAACATTAAAGTACTAAAATATTTACCAGTTTTGTGAAAATAGTATTTCTAATAAAGCATTCTGGTGAGCAAAGTAATGTTGCCACGGGCAGGTCACATGAACAAAACTATTAACAGTTAACTTGTCACATCCAAATCAGAGTGAGCCTTTTAAAATTACATACAAAGATGAAGCTGCATTACTTATTAATTTGTATTTATTAGTTAGTTAACTTTATTCCTAAGGGCAGGGGTTCCATGACACAACCTTATGTTACTACAAAAAGTTTCCAGAAATCATTATATTATCCTTGTTACTAAGAATGCAAAGTTATTACAGGAAATACAGAAGGTTGTGTAAATACACACAGATATCAGTGCTGCACTCTGTGACCTCTAAAAGTAGATACATAAAAGATTCAATTGGCAGATAATTCAGAGGTATGTTACCTCAATGACATCTCTGACTCTGTCTCCAATGCAGGGCAACCCTTGTATATCTTTCATTGTAGTTACTGGAAATGGAAGAAATTTCAGCACAGAAGCTGCTCTCAGAAATTCCAGGCAGAATATTTCATTTTCTTTGAACTCATAATTTTCAGCCATTATCTCAAAGGCATCCTGGGGACCAGAGAGGTGTAGAAAAAAGTTAAAAGGTTAATAAAAGCTTAAATTATTCAGCATACTCCTTAGAAAGGTTACGTTGTATGCTAATTCAAGAAGTATTTCTTTATGAACTCTATCTTTTCATCCTAGCATAAAAAAAACCCCATAATTTTCTAACCATTTGAATTTTCCAAGTATCATAACACTTATCTTTTAGAGGCAAACGAGGGAAAAGATTCTGATCTGTAACAAAACCAAACTTTAAAATCTTTTGTGAGACCGACTTGCCATATTCTGTGCAGATCTAATAAATCAATGTGAAATAGCACCATAATTTTTGGAATTGTGCCCAAACACAAGTAATCCAGCAGGTCATCTTCATTTTCAGACACAATCAAATAGGAGTCTGTGGCAATACTGGAAATGGCTACCTTCCATTTTGAACTTGTAGCCATTCTTCAATTTACTAATTTAAAGAACAAACTTGGGTTTTCCTCATTTTTCAGACATATGACCTATGCAAAGAGACACACATTTTTGTAATGGTCCTTCAGCTATGGTTAATTTGACATTACACTCAAAACTACCTTAAGTTTGCAGCACATTTTAAACAGAACAAACTAAAACAAATAAAACAACGAGCAACAATCCTTAGATCATTTATGCATATAAAGTTTCCCTCCCTTCCAGAACATATGTACGTATTTATTATATCTTAATAGCAGCAACTTTTAGAAATGAAATGCAAGGGACAGATTGCACAGCAGTGGAGAAGAGAAGCAGTTTTTTAGCTTACCACTCTAGAATACTATGTTTTGGGAGAGAACAAATGCTATAAAAAAAAGTTTGCAAATAACCCAAGACTGGCAGCTAATTAGAAGCTGGAAATATGAGTTCTTAATGAAACCTTACACAAAACCTGCAAAATCAAATAATTTCTTCAGAGATGTTTAACAGTGTACCATTTCCAGAAGAGATTTTCACTGTTCAAAATACCTAACTAAAATGCATCTCACACCATTCTGTTAGGGATGCTCTTGTGCACCATTCCAACAGCGCAAGGTGGGCTAGGTACAGACCATAACCAGCCAACCTTACAAAGCTCCCACACTGTATTGTGTCCTGAACTCCTGATGGAGACCCCTTTTCTTACTCTTCAACCAGTCGCTAAAGAGCAGCTAACAGATCCCAGCCTTGAAGGGCCACATGTCCCCTTATAACAGATGCTGCATATGGGGGTTAGACTCTGATCTCCAGAGGTCCCTTTCAATCCCTACCACCATTCTATGATTCCTTTTTGCAACTTCCTCCTGTTTCTTCTTGGACCCACAATGCATTTACAAAATAAAAAAGATGCTGTCAGTGTGCATCTGCCTGCAATTACCACTTCACTGAATGGTAGTCCAAGTGTCTGTTCAGAAATGGCTTCGGAATAAGGATCAGTAACAGATATTGACAGTAAATGGCTTACTAGAACAATGACTGAAGTGGATAGTAGAAAGCTTTTTTCTGCCCTCAGTGTTTATGGGAACACTGTTCATATTTAGGCTCAGATTTCATTTCATTTGTAATTAAATGTATTACATAGCTTAAAGGAAAATAATTTTAGATATTGCTTTTACTTTTATTTTTGCATTATTGTGCTTTTTATTAGAAGATAATGACAAGTAAAGAACAGCAGGCCTTGCACAGCCTAAATGCTACATAAGCAATATCTCCAGGTGAACTGGAGTCAGTTCTAAGCCCACTAACTGACATGACAACAAATCCAGCAAAGTCATCCATTTATTACATCTGTGGAATTGAGAACAGCATCTGTCACACAGCGTTGAATTAATATAGCCTGATTTAAACAACAACAATAAGATCTTAATTGAAGTACAATCATTTAGATCATTAAAATAGAACAACTTAATATTAGAAGTACCTTTCACAATGAATGTGGATTACTTACATATTTAATTTCATTGTTTGGTCAGTTCTGGAAAAAAAGACCATCTGATATATTGTGTTGTTCAGATTATAGTCTCACTGAAGCAAAATGAAGGTTTTAATCAAAATCTTCAAGAAAATGTTGTCTCTACCAACTGTAGGATTTGCAAAACATTGTAAAATTTGCTTTGCTTTGTATCACCAATGTAACTTCACTCCTTGATCTCAGTAAGGATCAGCCACATATTGTGCATCTCACTGGAAGAATCCTCCCCTTAGCTGCATATTTATCAGCTACCCTGATTAGTGCTGTGCAATTCCATTTTCGTAACATTTCATGAAAGACCTCTTGAGATAGAGAGCTGTTTAGCAAGATGCTTGATCTTGAAGTTTCTACCAGTATATACATCCAGCTAGCCCTTATGTATAAGGAATCAAAGGGAAGAGGGAGAAGACTCCTTTGAGGAAAAAAAAAACCTGAAACACAACAAAACAATCCAACACAACAAAAGAAAAACAACCGCAAACCAAAAAATACCCATTCTATTACAAAAATAGTGCGCAAAACCTTAGCTTCCTTACATCTGTCTCTAAAGCTCTTGCAGTGGCTAATTTTTTGATTTATTCAACTGTTATTTTTTCTTCCCCCCCCCCCCATTTAAGTTCTTTACTTGCTTGACAGATTATGTTGTATTTAATTACATACTTCTTAGTTAAACATAGGTGCACATTATAGTTCCCATTTAGGAAAAAAAAAAATAAACAAACTAATGCAGAAAAAAAGGGAAACCACTAATTTGAGGTCACAAGCAGCATGGTTTCATCCCAGTTTGAATATGGAAGAACAAATACAGCATATTCGGTACTTCAAAGCAAATGAGGAATATAATTCTACAAGTAGGTGATAGGTATCAGATGTTTCTTCCATTGTGGGGGGTTTTATGTTCTCTCAAGTTCTTACTCATTTTATGCCTTATCAGCTTCAAAGATTCTTTCCTTCTATGCAATAAATGATGCTAATTCTTGCTTTAAGTGATGTTTAGTCACAAAATTATAACTTTTGCTTTCTTTTTCTCTCCTTACAATCTGTGCACATGAATACTCAAGAAAGCGGTGTTTGACAAGAAATTTCTTACTGTAGGTAACACCAGTAGACTTAATCAGGGATCAGAACTAAAAAGATACAGTTGCTACCTTCTTGTTAAAATAGTCTATACAGAAAAAAATACACAGACAGAAAACAGATCTCATAAGTACCTGCTCAGCAGTGTGCAGAAATGATGGAGAATAGTAAAGTCATTTTACTGATTAGAACCTCAAAAAGTCTAGGGATGTTTTTCCTCACTCACAACAGGTGGCCTTTCACATGCACATATTCTACACTGAATAATCAGCCATCATGATAAATGTGTCTGCATATAGGAGCACCACTGCTGTTTTAAAGAGATATTAGCCCCTTTCTACTAGTAGGGGGGCAGTTTTCAGAGAAGCTGTGTCACCACCATTACTGAAAAAGACAATCATATGTAGCATTTTACTCAGAGGTTGTTGACAGTCAATAATAAAATATAATTAAAGAATTTTTATCATTCTAGTTTGCATTTTTCAGTGTTCTTCTGCCTTTGCAAAGCTCGTTAAGCTGTTTTAAATAAAGAATTAAAGAGTATTGAAAATTTATTAATCCCTGTACAAAACATTGACTGCAAATGCTGCAATTAATTACAGATCTGTCTTTATAAATAAAACTGCTTTTGACATTCTTTTTGATAAAATCTTTCTGCTTTAAAAGAAGCAAGCAATGGATCTCTAAGTGGAGTTGCTGTTTATTGAATATTATAGTCATATGGAATAATATTACAGAAGGGAAAAGCACATGAAACTCCTAAAGCTCAGAAAAAGCTTGCAGTCTATTAGATCTCTGGTAAAATCTACTTATGGTGATACAAAAAGGAAAGTTACTGATGCCTTATTCATTCTAAACCTTCATATTTCTTACATTAAGCACCCTGCCATCTTTTATTAATCAGATCAATACTCAGATTGCTTCTTTAAAAGGTACTAGTTTAACAGGAAACTAAATTTCTAGAGATTTCCAATGCCTACACATGGGATTTTCATAATCGCTGGGGTATTCTTGCAGGAGCTGCTCTAGTTAAATGTGAAAGAAAACTGGGCTACATTTTAGTACTTATTGTAAATTTTTCATCTGTGTCTGAAATTGTGGAATGCATGTTGGTGAGACTTGGGCTATGGAAAAATGTGGAGATGGAATGGACTTTGAGATCCCAGCAGGTCAGATACAAAAGTGCACAAAGATCTTGTGGAATTATGTTAAAAATAAGGAAGAGGATGGATGTACTGACAGAATTTTTTTCAGTTCATTTAATATCTGGCATTTAAGACCTAATATAAAATATCATTAACAAAGTTGCCAATAAGCATCTGGCACATGTACAAATGCACACTAAAATACTGTATTATAAATGCTAAAAATCAGAAGACTGAAATCAACACAAAAAGCAAGATTTTAAACTAATACACAAGAATGATTCTCAGAAAAAATAATAAAGAATGGTATGTTGGTTTATGTCTGCCGAACAGCTAACCCAATAACTTTCAACATGAATATCAGAGTACAAGTCCACTCACATTCAGAAAAGCAAAAGAAGCTAAAGGTCCCATGCTAACCTTCATGCTATTCTCCTTCTTTGAATAAGATTGTCAGAACAGTTCCATTGCTACTGAAAAAACAGTCTCTAATAACCTCAGTTTAAGACTGAGAGCAGACCTCCAATTTTTTATTGCCAAGAACATATTTTAAATCTAATCTGTTTTGTAAAGGAAGTATTGCAACTTCACAGACACATCACTAGCCTTATTCTCATATCTACACCCACTGCTCCACTGCTATGTGACCTTTGAAAGCTGCTTCAGACCTCCCTGCCATTATTTCCCCTGCTCTCTTTCATTTGCTATTAGGGCTATGAACCCTCCAGGGCTTGAATTGTCTTTTACAATGTTTGTACAGCATTTCATATCAAAAAAAATACCTCTATCTTACTTGAGCCTTCAAATGCAACTGCAGCACAAATAAAAAATAACATGTCATTGTACAGGTGAATGTAACCCAAAGAGCTAAATAGCAAAGTGTGCTAAACAAAACAAACAAAAAATCCTACACAATACATGGTTGAAGGACTGTTGCACTCAGAACAGCAATTTGAGTCAAATTGCTTTTCCTCTCGAGCACTGTTTGTTACTTGAATTTTATTTAGTAATTTGTAAATCCAAATGGTGGGTCCTAGTTCTTATCACATTGCTGTTGCCAGTTTTTGGTGTCCATTCAAAACTAACCAAAGGGATTTTGAAGAGATTTAGACTGAACTATCCATTCAGATAATTTTCTTCTTGCTTTCCCCAGTGTAAATCCTGATTTCATCTGTCAATGGGAAGAGACAGAGGGCTTGTGAATACCTTTTGTATACCCAGAGAAAAGAACTACTTTCTGGTGCTTATTTCAAGGAGAATTAAGCCATTTGAGCCAACCTGCAGTGTCGACTGAAGTGAATTCCAAATAAAATGATCCATTTTTGTTCAATCTGATTTTTTAAATTATTATCTTATTTTAATTTGGGGGTCTGAATTGGCAAGCCCAATACTTGCCCAAGTCCAAAGATTTTATGAAGCCATCTTACATCAGCTAGAGAAACAACGGAGCTGAAAGAATGAGAACAGTAATAGCATAATGTGCACAATCTCAGGGTCGTTGTATACACACTGTTATTGAAATATCTGTTAGCTCCAGCTGCTCATATTAACCAATAATAACAGGTTCATTTCTTAAAACAGAGAAAAGTGGTACTCTTGAGAAGTTTCCATATCTTTCCACATAATGTGAAAAAAAAAAAAAAAAAAAAAAAGACAACTGCAAGATTAGAGTGTCAATCACATAACACTGCCCCAGATAAAAACACACAGTGTAATCAGAAACATAAAATGCTAAATGTATATTACATGTATTAATATGGACAAAGAAAGCAACATAGGCTTGATATATACATACAAATGTGGGTAACTAAAGTTGAGGTGCTCCTGAGGTCTGTTTTAAAATGGAATAATAAAAAAATGCTTGAGCCACTGACATAACTAATACATGTTTCTGTAGGTAAAAATAAAAAATAAAAAAAGGATTTTTTTTTCCTCTCTCTCTAGCAGAACGGAAAGGAAACCAGGCCTCCTTCCCATGCTGAACATGACCATTCTCATTATCATGAGTAACAACCCAAGCAGAGTAACATTCAGTAGCATTAGCAATAAGCCTCAGAATCACAGAACCATTTGCCTCTGACTTAATTAGTTTCTTCTGTAAGAATTAAATTGCATTTTCCTCACAGAAGAATGTCTTTCTGGATTTTATTGCAGCCTGGTATTAATATTCAAATCCAACAACTCCTCTCAGGCACAGCAGAATGACTCAATTTATTTTACCACATGAAAACACAATGCAGCCCCCAAGTGTATATTTTCTGTAAGAGAGGGGGAGTATGGCTAGCTATTTACAAAGGAGACAGAGAACAATATTGTAATATTATATTCCATAATAACATTAATATTTAAGACAAACATGCTAGGGCATAGCCTCTGGTGAAATGATTTGCCCTTTTGCTTTGCATCTTTCCCCATCTGAACAGCTAGCATTCCCCTGTGGAGTCAGGGCTATGGGATCAGGTGCATTACCTAATCATCCAGATCAGTAAGGCGCATGCAGTGGTTCCCAACCTATTTACCATGAGGCCACATAACAGTCATATACAGTGACCCAAAGACAGCATGAGGCCCTACAAGTAAAATACCTCACATATAAACATAAAAAATCCCCATGTAACATATAAACTCCTCCATAAATTGCCAAACGATGCCACTGTCTCCTCCTTGGCATGCAATTTTTTATATCTAGTCTATTCTTCACACAACAGGACCTGCTACTACACAACAGCTCATTAAAAAAATAATTTGGGTAGGATTTGCACCATACTGAACATACTCATGAAAATTTCACATCTGTGCAGTCTGCCAACCCTTCTGTAGCTTCTTCCATGATGTAGCACTGGTTTGGGTCACATTTTTGTAAGTGATTTTCTGGCTATTACAACAGAAAGGAAACATGGAACAGTTGAACATAGTGTGTTATACACCTAGTGTGTTAAACCACCACATTGTCCTCATGACCTCTCATCAAATATCCCTGCTATTTGGTTTTAATAAACAGTCTTTCATGGTAAAATATATAAACAGGACTCAAGATTAAAACTGGTCACTAATTACCAATTTCTCCAGAAAACAAGTGTCCAAAAGTGTCCGAGTCAGCAAATTCAAAGCCTTGTGCTTACTAGTGACTGCTTTCCTGCTCTTCTGAAGGGACTAATAGATGTCCAAAATAACCACTACTCTTTCTCAAACATAACTATTACTATTTTCAAGTAACCAAAGAAAACAGAAAATCTGTAATAAAAAGGAACAACCCTGGCTCACAGACTAAAGTTATTATAACAAAATACTATCATCAACACATAATTTAAGACAGTTTGGACCTAATTTTCAGGATATACAGCATTGAGCCAGGGAAAGACTGTCATTTAATGGTTGGCTGCCCACAGCATGCCCAAGCGAATTATACCAATGCTTCAGTGCATTTGCTAAGTACTAGCACCAAAAAATCTGTTGGAACACTTTTACTTGATAACATGAATTACAGGTTTAATACGAGACCAAAAAAAAACAACAGCAAAAATGAAAATCAGGCTCCTGTGACATTAGGCAGACTAACTGGCATGCCTCTAGGGACTGGGCCAGCTCTTGCAGTCCATAAAACCCCAAGCGTTCAGTGGTCATTACAAGTTTTGTTTGTGAGGAAAAAGAGCAAGAGCCCTAAGGAGTTACATTATGTATTTGGTATGACTGAGATGGAGTTCATTTTCCCCATAGCAGCCCTTAGACTGCTGTGCTCTTTATTGGTAGCTAGAAAGGTGTTGATAAGACACCATTGTTTTGGCTAGTGTTAGGCAGTTCCCACACAGCACCATGCCTGTCTCTAACATTCCCCTCTCACCAGTAGGCTTGAGGTGGGCAAGATCTTGGGAAGAGACATAACCCAAACTGACCAAATGGATAACCCATACCATATGACACCTGCTCAGCAATAAAAGCTGGCGGGGGGAAGCATTAATTTTTAAAGCATTCATCTTCTGGAGCAACTGTTATGCATACTGAAGCCCTACTTCCCATAAAGTAGCTGGGCATCACTCCTAATGGGAAATACAGAATAAATCTATTGTTTTCTGCATGTGACTTTTGATTTTATTAAACTGACTTTCTCTTGACCCACAAGGCTTTTACCACCTCATCCTCTTATTTTCTCCTCTGACACCCTCACACCCTCCTCCCCTCGCTGTCCTGCTGAAAAGGGGAGTGATGGGGCGGTTTGGTGGGGACCTGGCACCCAGGCAAGGGTCAACTCCCCCCATATTACAACTGCCAAGATGTAGATGATAGACAGACTCATTATCAACTTGTCCAGCACCACCTCAAGAAACAAAATAGAGCATGAACTCAAAAATGTTACTTGAAAAGTATGAGGATGAAAAACTGCTATCTTTGTCACTGCAAAACCTAATTGCTACCCAGATTCAGAAATGTTTGATATATAGGGTAACAGAAGGGAATCTCAGTGCTTCAATCAAACCACCCTGCTTCAAATGTGTTCATCTAAATTAATTTATCAAATACAAGTTGTACCCTGACACTAAGACTGCTGCAATGATAAACCTGGAAGTAACTCAGGGACTGCCTCCCCATGAAACACAGGTATAACAGAAACCACTCATTGAATATGTTCCTGTTATCCTAGTTTTCATTTGAACTGAATTTTAGACTAAATCCAGGAATTCAACAGCTAGAAGATATATATATATTCATTAGAGTTATAGTACTTGGTCTTTGAAAATGGAAATATGATGTGGAAATTTATAAATAAAGATATTGGATGTTTCAAAAGTTAAAAATAATTTTAAAAGGTATCATTAAAGAGGGAACTACATTATTCTAGACCTTTTTGTGTTTAAAATGTCATTGATTCCTAGTTATCTTTAACAACTTTATGTTTTCTAGGAGTAGGCATTGTGCTTCACCATTATTCATCACCATTACTTTTAATTTTTTACTGACAATACATCCTACTACAAAAAATTCAACAAAGAGACAGACTGCACATTCTGTTTTCAGGAAGTGTACAATTAAGGCACTTCCTATTTCTCCAAGAAGGCCAGTACTTTACCAAATCTTTGGGTCATACTTTATTTAGCATGACATCTTCCCCTACAGCAGCACATGTGAGATATTTATAAACAGCGAAAAAGAATGACTGCTTTCAAGAGGTTAAATGGTAATATTCACAGCCTTGTTTTTATAGTAGTTCAGGCTCAGTAGCCATTTCAAAAGAAACGTTGGAATCATTGGGGTTAGAAGAGACCTCAGGAGGTCTCTTTATTCCAACATCAGGCTCAAAGCAGGATCAAAATTAAATTCCCATTAGGTTGCTCAAAAAGGAATTTTTTTTTTTTTTTTTTTTTTTTTTTTATAACAAAAGGGATTCACCCACTTGGTTACAAAACGCTTGTTTTAAACGAGTATAATATA